>JAOUZG010019159.1:4484779-4509583 GCA_026289955.1 Argiope argentata
TTTCAAAAAATATTTTATCAGCTTCTGTTAAAAAATATTAGCAATAAAATAAAATGTAATAAATAAATTAGAAGTTTTAGAGCTAGAGAAAGAGCAAATAAATATTTATTTTTAATGTATAAAATGCGTCTGTCATTCTATTTATTTACAATTTGGTTTTTAAATTTAGTAAGAAAATTGACTCTTTGTTTCCCTAAATAATAAAAAAAGTGTAAATACTATTAAGTTAATTGTTTTTAATTACAATTGTATAATTTATTTCTTTTTCAAAATATTTTATTAGCAGCTGCTTAAATAATATAAATATGAAATAAAAGTTAATATGAAAACGATAAATTTTAAGGCGAAAGATTTAATGTAGTTTCCGTTTGAATAAACATTTACTTATAATGTATTAAGTACCGGGAGACATTTTGTTTATTTATAATTTCTATTTTGAGTTTCAGGCAAAGACTGGCTCTTTGTTTCTCTAAATAACAAAAAATCATAAATATTATGATGATAAAGTTGATTGTTTATATACATGTTTGTATAATTTATTTCCATTTCAAAAAAATTCATTGCTTACTACTTAAAATAATAATAAAAATAAAATAAAATTTAATGTATAAACAATACTTTTTAAGGCGATGAAAGCAATGTAATTTCTATTCGAATAAATATTTATTTATGATGTATAACGAATCGACATTCTCTTTATTTACAATTTGGGTTTTAGTCTTGAAGGTAAAATTTAAACTTTAATTTTGCTTTTGTTTACACATCTATGTTTGTTTTATATAACTTATTCCCTGGTTAAAACTTATTTAAAAAATTAAAATTAATATAAAGTGTAAACATTAATTTTTCATATGTTTGTTGGGAATTTATTGATGATGCTATAGCTATGTGATTAAATATTTATACATAATCGATGAATTATCGTATGTTATTATTTAAACTAAATGAATATTGATAAAATATACATTGTTATTTAGGATACATTATTTTGAGCTGTAGCCGATGTCTTTAATCGTGTATTTTTATTTTTCCTTATTTGCTCATAACAATTTGTTTGAATTTATAAAAAATTTTAATAAAAATTAATTTCCTTAACCAATAAAAAATTAACTGAATGTCTATTTAAACATCTTAAATTTCATATTGTCTATTTAGATATATAATTCTTATATCGAATTATAATATCCTTGACTAATTTAACTGTTGTTTAATACAAAAAGAATATCATAATTCGATACTCTAGGTATCAATGGTCATTTCAGTTAAATAGCTATATTCTTCTAATAAAATTTGAATTTGTTGTTTTTATTTTTAAAAAATATGTAGCATTAATTTCCTGTGGGAATTTTTATATTCTCTTAATGATAGAATGCCATTCCATGAGTAATAATTTTAAAATTTTTAATTAAAAATGAAGAGAGAATTTGAGAAATTTCTTACTGAAAGTTTTGGACATATTATTTTATTACAGTAAAAAAAATTCAGCTTTGTAAAAATATATAAATTATAATTTTAAGTGTATTAATTTAGTTACCGCATAATATTTTCCTGACTTTTGACAATTTTCTAAAAACGACACAATGTAATTTTTAAAAATGTATAATTATTACACACATTTTAAATGAAATGCATGCATAAAAATTACACTTTTTATCATTTCGTCAACTTTTTTTATCCTTTGATTTTTTTCAGAATGTAAAAAACTAAGAACGATTTTGTTTATTATCTATTTAATTTACATGTGAAAAAAAGTTATACACTGCCAGACAATATATAATTTATTGATAGATTTTACTGCCAGTTTCATTTTTAACAGACGTAGAGTTACTAAAATAACGTGATTTTAATGTTTATCATTACTTGATGCTTACAATTATTTTGAAGAAAAAAATATGAGCCATATTTGATACCTCAGAGATTTAATTTAAATTATATACAAATAAAATACCTGGAAAATCAGCTGATTTCCAAAGTTGACTAATAGTCATTGTATTTCATATCTTAATAAAGTATAAATGTTATCCTTTCAGATTTATTGTATGTAAAATGTCACATTGTGATTTTACATACAATAATCGAAATAAAAATAATTTTAAAAATCCTATTATTAATTACATAGTTTTAAAAATGTCCATTTATATCTTTTGAATTTGAAATTTTTTTTTGAATTCTAACACAGATTCATAAGAAGTTACAAACTACATCTTTGTCACATTTTGATATAAAAGAAATGTTACAGATCCAAATTTTTGACAGTTGAAATCCAGCACAATTGAAGTGTAATTAGAATATAAAGTTTATGTTTCCATAATTACTTTTTATTCACATTTTAATTTTTAAATTTATAAGCACATTGATAAATCAAGAAACTAAAAATTTAAAAAAAAACTCTGACTGATTTATTTGAAGCCCCAGCAGTAATTCGTATTTGTGCATAAAATATTTGATACAGACCAAAGAAAAAATTTTAACTTCATCCAGTTTCAAATCTTTAGAGCTTATTGAATTATATTTAAATAAAATAGTGAATGAACCTGTTGATTCTTAATTTTATTTAATATAATTTTGTTATCTCGTGAAATAATTTCACAATTATTTCCATAAAAATTAAAAGTTTCTTATCAAAATATAATGTAATGTCGACATTATTTCAAACATTTTTAACATCTTATAAACAGCAACTTAATCGGATTAGAAATAATTACTTCATTCTTCTCAATTTTATGCCATAAATTATAATTGTTTTCGTAATCACAAGAATATATTTTAATCATTTTAATCGCAATCATAAGAATTTTAAGAAAAATTAAATTTATAAATATATGTTTTTTTAATTTTTTAAAACGCTTAAAAATCTAGAATGTCATACAATTATCTGATTCATTTGTAAATTTAAAAAAATGAATACTTAACATCCGGAATTGATCGTTTGAAAGTAATTAAAACATTGTCAGATCTATTAATTTTGAAATATTTAATAATGAAAATGAATTAATTCCATTTTTTTCATGAAAAGAATGAAAATCGTATTTTACATTCTTTCATAATATTTGCAATTAATTAAGCTCCTTTGAAAGAATTCAATAGATTAATAATTTAAATTGTGATCATAATTCGTGAAAATTAAATTATTCATTTTCTTTCTCATTAAATTAGACTATCATTTCCTTCTTTTTCTCTCCTTTTATTAATTTTTTTCGAAATATCAACTTTTATAAAATATAAATTAATAAAAAAAATGTGACATATAAAAATAAAATTATTTTCTATTGGCACTCAAATTGTAGAATAATGTTGCGTATATTAATTCATTAAAAGAATAAAATGAATTTAGTTTCAAATCCTTAATTAAGTTTTAATGCATTCAATGAATCTTAATTAAATCAATTTGAATCTTAAAAATGAATTCGGTCTCATTTTTGAGGAAATAATACTTTGTTAACTTTGTTTAGAAAAAAGAAAGATTTTATTATTCGTAGCAACGCAGAAAATTAAAGGAATTCATCACAGGAATGTTGCAAGGTCAATAAAAAATGTTAACATCTCAAATATTTAATAATTAAGATAAAGTTCTTAGAATTTAATTCGAAAAATGAGGTGGGGGAAAATCGATTCTGTGCGTGGATTTTCCCAATGATTTCATTCAGAAAAACAGAGCACAATGAGTAAGTTTTCAGTGGTAAAATATGTATGTAAATATTAATTTAATTGACGAATAAAAATTCTTTTTGTCTTTATTTTAAACAGATTTATTAATTAAGATATTGAAATATTTCAAGCTTCCAGATCCTATCTTTTGATTATTTTCATTTCTTCTTCAATGCACAAATTTTTTGTCTTTATCATTATTTCTAGGATTCATTTGTTCGAAAATTAAACATATCATGAATTCATTTGGCCACATTTCCTGAATTAACTTAAAAGAAATTACTTACTACAAATTTAAACGTCGATGGAGAAGAATATAACTAACATTCCTACCTTTCCTTAAGTACACAAAGCAATCCATTGGAATTATGAACTAATTTTGCGTATTAAGATTCTAATGAAAAAAAAATTAACACTCTTAGTACTAAATTTAAACTGATGTACTGAGTATTCGAAAACAATCTCCATGTCAAAAGATAATTAAATATTCTTCGGATCAAACATTTGCTCATAAGCGCATCAGTCGTACAAAGTAAAATATGGGTAATCAGTATAAATGATTTGAATAAAATTGTCATTCTCACTTTTATGATTTAATTATCATTATTATATAACAATATTAATTTTATAAGCTAACTAGCAGTAGCAGGCGTTTCCCATGACATAGTATCCAAGAAGAAAAATTAGTTTTAAACTTAAATCTAAACACCACCAGATATGACATGGGCATGTTATGCAACATTAAACAAACATAAAAATATACTTAGAAATGATAAAAAAAAAAAAGGAGCTACAGTTTTTATAGCACCTATTTACTAATATTTAGACTATTACAAAGGTAAAAAATTAAAATGTTCGTAGAAAAAACATAGGTGATCCTTCCGAAGTTGGATTTCCTTCTTTTTGGTATAATGAGATTTGAATCGTTGTTTAAAATCATTTGTAAACAGAGAAATGCAACGTATATGCATACGAAAACTCTTGCTATTTGCACTTGCGTAGTTTGTGGTTTTCACGCATGCTCGGATAAGTTAAAATCGCAATTATAAAACTCCTACCTTTTTAATACGATTTTAATGTACTAAACCGTCCCAGGTAAATGCTCTAATAAATGATATAAATATCTCCAATATCCGTTTACTATTCCTCGTGTTTTTGTGACCAAAATATAGACGTTTTAAGGATACTTCATTTTATACTATGTACAGATTTTTTCTATGAAATATAATAATTTAAATATATATTCTTTACTGAAATTTCGTTAAAAAGTTAGTAGTATTAAATAATAATAATCTGAGTCATTTATTCAAATTCCGATTTTACGTCTTTTCATTTACACGACGTTTTCCATCAGTCCATTAATAGACATACAAATGGTGTTTTACTTTACTTAGAGTTTGGATCTATTCCAGAAATGTGACTGTAGCGACAAATCTATGGTTGCACGGTGCCAATAATGTTCGTATGCATTAAGTTATTTATGCATGTCTATTCGGATCAATGGCAAGCTTTTGGCAAATTTGGGCTTATGTTATCTCCAGTCATATGACGATTTCTCCTATTACTGAAATGGCATACTTCCAACTAGGTACTAAGGGTGGTGTATTGTATGAATAATAATTATTATTTATACAATACACAAACATTATTTATACAGTAGCAACAAATAAGACGTATTGAAATAAAACAATTCTGTAAAACTATTGGTTTTATTTGTATAATTGCAGAAGTTCAACTAAGCTGAAATTAGAAGAATGTAGTTGTATTTTTTACAGAAATAAAATAGATCTAGTGAGTAACACCTCTTGCTCACCCTGCTCACCAATTTCCAATAATCACACTACGATCATTTTGGGATCACTAAGATTCCTTGTAGCTTTCCCATGATTTTTATATATTACTGATAATAATAATAAAATAAATAAATACATTTATTACTAAAAGAAAAGTTAAATTAATTAAATTGGATGAATTGTTAACAATACTTTTTTTATTAGTTACAATAAATCATCAATTTCTGAAAGTAAAATGGTTTGGTAGCAGAAAATGATGCAAGTAAATTTTAAACGAGCAATTCTTGTATCCAATTATTATTATCTCGAAAACATTTTGGATATAATTTTATATTTAAATAAGGTTTTGCTTTTTAAGTTTATTTATATAGGAATCTTTCCCCCCCAAAAAAAGATTTTACTCTCTCTCTCACCCCCCCACACACATGAAGAATTTATACAGCTTAGTTTTACCTTATCGTATTGATATTTACTTGAAATTGTTTAGTGATTACAGTACAGGTGCCAGTTTGCTTGCTCATTAGTTAAAAAAAATAAGGCTGTATTAATACGTTATGGGGTTCTATATTTCGTCCTTTTATTTTGAAATATGATATTTTGTTTGGAATGCTTCTCAAAGTTTTTGAGAAACGATTCAAAATTTCCTTCTCTTATTGCTTTCAAAATGTTTCCTCGCATCATTTAAAGGTATTTTATTGGAAATTTATTTTTAAATGATCGAAAACTTAGCATCATGCATTAAAGCGCTGTATATCTCAACTTCGTTCATTCCCACTGAATCTTTCTGATTGATTCTTAGACACTTCTATTTGCCCTAGCATTACGTTTTCAATACTCAAATTAAGAATCGACACTTTTCACGCTATCCAACTTTAAAACAACAACTTAGTTTTAGATTTGCAATTGAGGTAAACATTTAGACAATCCGAATGTGTGAATTATTCCCAATTAACGATTAACAAATATGGCTTGATTTTGCATTAACAAATATTTGATATAAAAAGTTATTTTGAATAAGTATATTTGCTTAGGGTCAAACTATCATTTCTTTTGAAATTAAAAAAAAATTGGGAAAAGGAGAGGGATGTAGCTGACGAAAGTTGAATCAACCTAGGTTAAATATGTCATGTGATTCTGCTTGTTTTCTTATTCAACACTATTATGCCAAGCCTATTACCTGCATGCAAAATGCATCATTCACTCCAAAATTTAGTTTGACGAAATCTCTTGGTTGAAGGTCTGGATTGAACCAATTATGGCACAGAGCCATACTGCATTGCTTAAACTCCGAGTCTTTTAGATTTGACCTGACTCAAAAATGATTTAAAGAATTAAAACATTAATATGAATTTGATTATTACAAAGAACGATTACAATAGAGTAAAATATAAAATCAGAAAACAAAGGCAAGAGGCGAAAGAGATTAATCATAAGTTGATATTTCAGTGATTATGGATATATCGACTAAATTCTCAGCTAATAAGTATTCTCTATTGACACGTACCACTAGAATTAATAGATATCTCAAAGATTTTGTATCTTCTCCTTTCTTTCATGTTTATCAATAATCCTTGATTATAGGCTTCCCTTATAATAAATTATTTATCACATAAATCTTTGTTTGTCTGGATTAAATTCTAACATTAAAAATCTTTTATGCGACTTTCTCGAAAATGTATGACACACTTAAGCTTTATATTTTAATATGAATAAATTATAAATTAAAAAGAGACATATGGAAGATATTAAACGCTAAGAATTATAGAATTGTCTAGCTAATAATTCAGTTAAAGTCGCCTTTTCTTTAAGCAAAATAAGTTGATTTTCACAATCTAATAAATAATCAATAGTTAAGAAAATGAATAAGAAAGGTTTATTTAATAATTTTATTCTTTTGGAGACTTTTGCTTTTGGCCCTATGATGGCTAAGTACAAGGTAGCCAGAAATAAAACACCCCTACTCTGACCTCCATGGATATCGAACTACTCAGTGTAAAGGCTCAAAATTTTGTACACATACTATTCAAAATATGGGGAAACGGATTTCACGAAAAAAAAAATTAGTTCCTGAAATCACCGATAGGTGGCGCTGCACAACTGGAACTATGATCAAAAGACACAAATAATAATAAAAATTAAAATGTTTATGCGGAATGGAATGCTTCCATGCTTCCTTTTTAATTTTTCTGCCCCTTATGGAAAATAAAAATAGTAAAGAAGCTAGAACTCCCGTTGTAACTGCAATTTCATACTGTAACCAGAAAAATTTGCATAAAGCATGGTTAGAAGCCATGTTAAAAGGTGGGGAATGTCATTCTTATTAGTGATGGCTGTCACGCTGCCAGAACACGCTTTGCTTGTGAAGTTGTTTTACGAGAATAAAGGAAATGCTCCAGCAGCACTTCGAGAGTTTCGCCGACTTAAGGATTTGCGTAAGGGACCATTGCTTCCACAAGCTCTCAGGAGAATGATCGCTCGATTCGAGGAAACTGGACATCTTGGAGTTCAGCCTGGTCGAGGACGCAAACCGGTTCGTTCAGATGTCGTTGAAGATGTTGCCACCGGTATTGTTGAACAGTCAATGGATAATGTTTTAGGCTGCAGTAGTGCACGTGCAGTGTCACGACACTTGGGTGTTCCCTATAGCACAGTGTGGAACGTACTCAGAAAAATGGTGCATTGTTTCCCGTACAAAATCCGCCCTAATCAACAATTGCTGGCCACAGACAGGGAGATGCGACTGACCTTTGCATTGACATTTCTTGCTAGAGTTGAAGTGGATGCATCGTGGCCGTGGCAGATTCTGTGGAGCGATGAGGCCCATTTCCACCTCAGTGGAACAGTGAACACCCTTAACTGTCGCATATGGGACACGACAAACCCCCGTACCTTCCAAGAGATTCCACTCCACTCACCGAAAGTTACAGTCTGGTGTGGATTCACAGCCACATTCATCCTTGGACCGTTCTTTTTCGAAGAGGTTACTTCCAATGGCCTTGAGACATGTACCGTGACGGCCAACAGGTACAAAAGGATGCTCGAAACATTTGTTGTACCCCATTTGCAGCAGCGCCAATGCCTTGACACCATTACTTTTATGCAAGATGGAGCACCTCCACACATTGGACTCCCTGTGCAACAGTTTCTTCGCCAACATTTCACCACTGACAGAATAATCAGTCGCGCGTTTCCGACAACTTGGCCATCTCGTTCACCGGATCTTAATCCGTGTGATTTTTGGCTTTGGGGACACTTAAAAAACCTTGTTTATCGAGAACGTCTGATAACCTTGGCAGATTTGAAAGAGAGTATCAGTCTGCATGTGAGAAGCATCTCAGATGACCAGTTACGATCCGCAGTTGAACAAGCTGTCCACAGACTTCACATTTTACATCTTCAGGAAGGGAACCATATTGAGCAGCATTCCCTGCATCGATAACGTCCTTGTTTCATGTATGCTTGGTACTTTCAAATAAAATGTGTTTAAAACGTGTTTTTGTGTCTTTTCAGCATACGTCCAGTGGTACAGCGCCACCTATCGGTGATTTCTGGAACTAAATTTTTTTTTCATGAAATCCGTTTCCCCATTTTTTGAATAGTATGTCCACAAATTTTCAAGCCTTTACACTGAGTAGTTCGATATCCAGGGAGGTCAGAGTAGGGGTGTTTTATTTCTGGCCACCCGGTATTATAATATCCCTAATACTGTCATCGACAAGTATTTTGTTTTGCAGTTTTGAAGATTATAAATGAAATAAAGTCTTACAATATCTAAACCTACAATGCACCTACAATATCGAAACTAATATATCCCAGACCAGAAAGGAAAATGCTTTCATTGACGATTATTTCCATTGAAATTCATTGCAATGACATTCCCTTTTGAGTATATTGACATATAATCTGTAGATTAAGTATAATCTGAGGATTGTCGTGTAAGCTGTAGAATGCCGTATAATCTGCGGATTGCCGTGTAATTTGCAGAATGTTGTATAGTATGTGGATTGTTGCATGATCAGTATATTGCCGTATAATCCGTGTAATGTCATATTATTTGTATATTGTCGTATAATCTATTGATTGGTAAAATTATTTCCATTTAGAAAGTTATTAAGTAGAAAGTTCGTAATTAAGTTTTATTCGCAAAAACCACTATACACATGGTCATTCATAATTAAATTATTCTTTTAAGTAGTGTAGTTCAAAAGGGAAAAACACCACAAAAAGAGAAATTAGTTCTCTCATTTTCTTGGAGCTTATTGCCTTTCATTTAAGCGAAGAAAGTAATTATTGCCGAGCTAAATTACTTAGCAGGAAATTATTCGAATTTCTTTCTGCATATCGTTTGCTCCATTAATGCAGACTAAATGTTCAAGCAGTTCCTGAATCTGTTTTCTTAAGTACGAACAACTAATGCATGCATGCATCTGTGAAAGAAATCCAGGAAATAGTCATTAAACTGCCAGATTATGATTTGTTACACGCCATTTGCTGCCGATCCTAACCGGAAACAATCGTCACGAAAGAGAATTTGCTTTCAACCGAAGAATCTTATTTGCTTTACTATGTGTGAGGCACTGACTCAGATTTCAGAGATTATTTTTACTTGATGACAAGCCTATTAATCCTTTGTTCTACAATGATTATAAATTTAGCCATTTCTTCGAAATTAGAATGAGGTTTTGGTCACATTAATACAGTGTAATACAGACATAGGGCAAGTAAACTTTTTATTGACTGAAATATTATATGAAATTTTCGTTTTTGCTTTAATCAGAGAAGAATATCAGATATTAGCGAGATTATATACTAGCAGGGGCTGTTTACTTTCTCATGAATCCCCCGGGGGGTACCTCGTAATTGAGGATGTAATGCCTCCGGCATGGTGGTTGGATCATCCATCATGTAGGTTACACTAATAGTTGAGGGTAGACACCTTTCATCGATGACGGTACGTACTTCGTACGGGAAAGGTTGTGCCGTGGCCGGTGAGGGCCATTAGGACTCAACCACGGTTCCCGCCAGCGGTGGTATTTCGGCAATCTGGTCATTCAGCCTTATGGATTAAATCCGTGTGCTTTCGTGGTGGGTCTTATAGTCTGGTATGGTTCTGTTCTTTTTTTTTGTCCTGGTCTTCTCATTCACAAAACTAATAAATGTTATATTTAATTTATTTACTTTTATTATGTAATGTAATACACATGATATAGCTTATTTAATTGGAACAAAAAACTAAAATTTGCTTGGCTTCATTTCAGATATCATATGAACTATAATATCATTTTTTTACAATCTACACGAAAAAAAATATTTTCTTTCATTTTGATTGTTGGAGTGACAATTATTTATGACCTTCATTACCTCAAGATTTCTCTTACCTTCAATTTCAAAGCTGTGGAATGACAGATAATGACATGTTTTCATCTTAAACATTAATTCGATTATTTTAGTTTCCACCATCTATCAAAAATGTCAGTTGTCTAACTTTTTTAAAAAAGAAGAATAACTGTGGAATTTGATTTCTAACTGAATGACATGTTTTTGTGCACCACCCTAATCACTTAGTCAATAAGTCAATTTTAGATATTAGTTACCTTTCTCATGTATGCAACACAAAAAAAAGTATTCGTCAAAAAAATTAAAACTCTAGATTTTGTTGAAACACCATGTATCAGACCTCCCTTAGTTCGAAAAACACATTTTTGGAGATGTCTGTTATGTTGTCCATAATGTCCGTATGTTTCTGACATAGATAATTCAAAAGCGCTTTGAGCTGGACAGAAGAATTTTGGTGTACGATCTTTGCACAACAAATATGCAGATTTGATGTTTGCAACAGTTTAATAAAATATCATGAGAACAGCTTTTTAAATATGAGTTAATGCTAGAACTACTAAACGAAAAGAGATATACAGATAATATTGGATTCATAGATTTAGCATCGATAGTGTTGACAGCAGTCAAAGTGTGAACCGACTATGGGTTGTCTGATTGTCGGTTTTTACTTTCAGATTTGAAAAACGAAATGCTTCAAAAATATAAAATTTATTAAAGAATTTTATGACTGTATGTGCAGTTTTATATCCCCTTGTTTCAATCGAATAAACAAACATGTCTAAAGCCTAAATTCAATTTTCTGATGCTATTCACTACATATAGTGATTAATCGCCAAGTTTCGCCATGGATGACACGATAAATTCAATAAATATGTAAATTTACACCAAAAGTTAATATTTCGTAATCATTGTAGACTATTATCACGCAAAAAGTCCTCTAGCAGGACAGGTTTGTTAGATTGTGTGAGAGAAAGTTTTGGGGAAACCACCCTCTCTGGTTTAAATTATAAGTCAATTCAATTTCATATTAAAACTTTTTAAACTTAATCCATATATTATTGATTTATTTTAGGTCATTTTTTATTTTAATAACCTTTTCAAAATGTATGTTTATAGTTTATTTTAATGTGTAAATAATAGAAAAATTACAGTAATTAAAAATTCATCGCAGTCACTAATTAATGATTTCTTACAAATAATTTTTTTAATCATCATGCTAGATTATAACGAAACTTGAAATAAGTATAACTTCTAATATTATTATTTTACATGATCAATTAAGCGGAATGCAATATAGCCAGTCAAACGAATAACTGAGAGTCTGAGGTATTATAAATGAGTAACAAATCATAATTCAAATTACTCGATGTTGACTTTAATAATAAAATGAAAATATACATTTTAATTCTAATGTTTTAAAATTTATAGAATTGCATTTCTTACAAATTTATTCAGGTGGCAACTAGATTGATAACAATAAGTGTAATAAACCTGCCTCTGTCCTTCCTTGATCTTAAGGAGCTTAGACAATTAGCTGCTGAATGGAGTGGATTCTACTCCTTTAATGAAAAATTTTTTATGCATATAACACGAAAACTATATCATTAAAGGATGATGACTTTTGAATAAATAAAATCAATAAATAGATTACAAGCTTTTCAGCTTCGGAAAAATAGCTTGCTTTTACACATACACCGGAAAGCGTTGATTTCACCAAAATAGATGGAACGAAAAGTGGAGAAGATGTGTCTGTTTTATTTAGTTATATCGATTGTGTGCAGAATTCGGTGACATTTTAATAGCGGAAAAAATACAAAATTGAATTAATAATTTCAAAAAAATAAATACCGAAGTTACAAATTGAGTTAAAACTGTTTGATTCAAAACGTTAAGCGAACAAATAAAATGGAAGAAACCTTATCAAACAGTGCAAAGGATAAACCCAAATAAAGTTTAAAAAAAATTGATGATCATTTCGTGTCCACTTTGCAATAGAAAAAGAGGGTGCAGTAGCTTCTGAGGGTATGGACCCCTGATCACACGAGAGTAGAAGTCTTTCTAGCTCATATGATTATTATACACACACATTCACTTGCACAGCCCCTTTTTATAGTCAGGGGGCACATTCACACAACTCACAGATGGTACACAGAAGAACAACCATGCCCGAATCAGGACTCGAACCCTGGACACCCAGCTCACGGGGAAGATGCGGTACCACTGTACCAGGACGCCGGCTTTAAAATACAATAATCTTACTGAATGATATCACCTTTTTGAGAAGTAAAATTGTCCAAGAATAAAAGTCTCGATTTCTTGTTTCCAGTAGATAGTGAATCCTTTCCCTATAATAGATTTGGTCCGAAATTTGATACGAATTTATTTTCTTCCTCTATAGCATTACGCTTTATTAATTCGCTTTATAAATTAACTTTTATTAAATTTTTAAATTAAGTTATGGGACTTTAATGGCTTTTAAATTGTAATTATAAAATTATTTTCGCTTCTTTTTCGTTATTTTGCCACCTTTTTTTCAGAAAGCCTTAAGAAGATACAATGTTTTTATCTGTGATTATAACGATTAATTTATACTTTGAAGATTAAATAATAGGAGAATAAAACGCATCAAATATAGCAATCTCAGATTAATTTATTTTTAATCATCATAAAATCTAAACGTATAATTATGATCATTTTTTCTTTGTTCTCATGAAAAGACAAAAAAGTGCCATAAAAGAAAGCAAATCAAATGCGATTAATTCCGCATTGAATAAATAATCGTGCTTCGTTGCTAAGTGCAGCAAAAACCAGAGATTAAAAATCTCATTTAAATCTCTAAGAAAGCTTTTTTTCTTGGAGTTAATTTAAATGCAAATTTAAAGCGATGCATGGTTCTTTTAGAAATTCGTTCGGTACGATTCTCAAAGGATTTTTTTTCTTTCTAATTATTTTACTTCCGTGAATTTCTGGGCTTCAGATATGAGCTTTCTAATAAAATTGAAGAAAAAAACATCACTGCCTAGCATTGCGTTTAATATTGTTAAAGTTTCTGTTTCAGTATTTTTTTATTCTTTCATATACTTTGTTTAACTTTTATTATGCATGTTTTAGATACATCGGAAGAACCATTTATTTATTTCATTTTATATTTACGTCTTCCATTATTCAACCTGCTGAATCTTGATTTTTTTTCATATATTTCTACAATAAAGAGATTTCAGTAAACGGAATTCAGTGTTTACTTTAAAAAAGCAAGCAGAATTTCACCTAAATTTGATGTACACTGCTCAAAACAATTAGGGGAGCAAGTAAAAAAAATCAAGAAAACCGTGCGAGACAGCCACGTATTGGCATACAATGGGCAGTACTTGCGTATCCACGCGCAATACAGAGAAAAAATAAAACAATGTGGAATTAAGCTTTAATTCTTTGAAAAAATGGAAAAAACATGAAAAGATGATTTACGGCAACAATTTGGTTACATGTAAATGATAAAAAAAAAGCTCTGAATAGGCATGATGCATGAGTTTTAATAGGTCGTGTGGTCTCTTCGAACAACTAAGACAGCTGCACACCTGTTTGCCGTGGATGCGATAAGGTTATCGATCAGACTTTGGGGAATACTATTCCATTACTCAAGAAGTGCAATCTCCAAGTCTGGGACAGTCACAGGTGGCCTTGGCCGCGCAGCAATGCGTCGTCCGAGCAAGTCCCAAACATTCACGATTGGATTCAGTTCAGGAGAGCACGCTGGCCATTACATTCGCTGTAATGTTTTAGCTTCAAGCATGTTCTCCACCAGACGAGCTCTATGCGGTCGGACATTATCATCCTGGAAAATAAAGGAATCGCCAATAGCCCCAGCGTAAGGGATGACATGAGATGGCAGTATCTTGTCTGCATACCTGTGGCCCGTAAAAGTGCCATTCCGAATGATATGCAGGTCCGTACGTCTACCTATGCTGATTACACCCCATACCATCCAACCAGCTCGTCTGTATTGTGACCTTTCACGAACGAATGAGGGGGTTATTTCGAGTGTCCCTCTCCCGCCATACCAAAACACGTCGAGTGTCACACTCCAGACTAAATCGGGACTCGTCTGTAAACAGCACTTGGTTCCAATCATGTTGCTGCCAATCTCGATGTTCAGCAGCGCATCTTCTTCGGGCCGCGCTGTGGAGTGGGGTCAACGGAATGCAGACCATTGGCCTAAGTGCATAGAGCCCTCCCCCATGAAGCCTATTACGTACTGTTTGGCTGGACACACTTCGTCCTGTTGCTAATCATAACTGTCTTTGCTGCTGAGTAGCATTTTCTGTTCTGTTTCGACTAGCTGTTAACCGTATATACCGATCATCAGTTGCTGTAGTGGCGCGTGGCAGACCTTACTCTGGTCGACGTCTAACATTTCCTGTTTCTTGGAATCGATTCCACAGCCTTGCTACAAAGCTTCTGGTGACTCCAACAGCGTCCGCGACACTCCGTTGTGTTTGGCCTGATTCCAGTCGGCCTATGACACTCCAAGCCATGGATTCCGGTAAATCACGTTATTCAGACATTCTCATAAGCTAGTCTCAAAAATAGAAAGACTGCGCAATCAAATTTTAGTTATGGCAATAAAACAGACGTTTCTGCAACATCCCGATTTCAGGCCTTATCTCCTTTTTCTGGTTTGTGACGTCATGAATTTTGATTTGCATATAAAGTTTTCTTCTTCCGTTTCCTGGCAGGCTGTAATTTATGGATGATTCATTTTATGCTACTTATTGGTAGACATCTTTGCGTAATTCTGTTAAAACCATGTGCTCCCCTACTAGTTTTGAGCAGTGTAGATTCTCGCATTAAGAAAAAATGCTGTAATAACTCTGAAATTTCGAATTACATTTACACTAAGGTTTAGACTGCTTTGAGTTCGAAAAATACATTTTTAAAATTTCATCGGTTTGCGAACATATAATTCAAAAAATACTTTGAGCTAAAAGGGCAAAAATTGATAAATGAATTTCACACAAATTTCGTAAATTTCCAAGCAAATTTGAATCAATTCCATATGGAAAACGATTGTCTGTCCGGCTGACCGCATATAAATGAGCAAAATAGCTACCAAATGCAAAGAGAACAGATAAGCTTAGCTTAATTATATTAACATACCGTTTTAAAGCACCACTAGGGCAATATCAGGATGTACCTCGTAATTTTGAATAACAGTCAGATGACGAGGACGACACTGAACTGTCACCAACGTCTCTACAACCCACCAGCGGGAGGACGTTTGATCCTGACGGATTTAACGTGCAATAGACCCCCTTTACAAGAAGGCTTATCGTTGGAATCTGGTCTCGAACTTGAAACCCTAAGACTCACAAGCCGAGACCTTACCACCAGGCCACCACGGCCTCAGTGGACCGATAAAAATTGAAACTCAGGTCCATCATCTAAATTGTTGGTCTATATCAAATTTGGATTCAATACTTCATGGTATAAGGACTTGATCCTGGCCGACCAAAGAAATGGGTAGCGATTAAACACAAATGTTTTATTTACAGCTTTATGCAATAACAGAACAATAATAACAACATGTCCTCTAGGTTAATATCTTGAGAAATATTTACATTTTGGATACTAGTTCCACGACTAACACAAGGAAAACTAACGGATGTTAGCTTACCCAGCTACTGCAGTGGCTTTATCTTTAATCAATAAACTCGAGATCACGTGGTATCTCTTCAACTGTCCAGCTCTTCAGCTGAGCTCACAGCTCATCAGTTCAGCTCACAACTCCTATCGAATCAGCTCGACTCATCGTCGTCTCTTCCTTCCAAAACCTTCCAATTTTACCTCGGTCAAACTCCGTCTCTCAGGTTCGCATTGGTGCGCTGGAGATGCCGATCATCCAATAATTCTTCAGAAATATTTCCAATGGTCAGCAGTTAACCGTGGGAATATTTTCTACTCCTCCACGCCCTTAACAGAATCTTCACAATAGGGAAATATTCACATTTGGAGGTTTCAGTACTTCTTTCTTCAAAGAGCCGTAAAATGCATGTGTTATTCATTATCAGAACTTTATTCCAGTTCAGGTGATCCATAGAAGAAATAGCTACATCTGGTGTTTTTACACGGTTTTCTTCTTCAAAAGGCCGTTACCCGCATGGGTGGCCTGTTATCTAGACTCCATTCAAGTCCAGAGGGAGATTATAAAAGGGAGAAACACAATGCGCAACAAAGGAAGAATCGTCTCGCCTCTGGCCAGATGTAGCAATGTTCGAACATGTGCTTCGTCGAAATTAGATAAGTTTTATGACTGCTTTACACTGGGGACCGATCCTCGTTTGGTTTCGTATGTAAACTAAATAACACAAAAACGCATTGAATTGAATAACTGAAATTTAGTTTGTGATCTTTTGAATACAATTGTAGTTTTAGGCCAAATTTTTGTTTCATTCGCTAATAAAAAAGGGTATCCGAAATGCATATTTGATGATCTGGTACTTGTGTAAAACCTAATGTCGGCGATTAATCGCAAAGGATTTCGCTTTATATTCTAGGAGGAAAAGCGCATCCTCTTTTTAAAAAGTGGATATCTCTTTATTGTTTATTCACTTTCTTATAAAGTCTTTTGATCTTGGTACACTCCTCACATAAACTCCGTCACAGAGATATGCAGTGGAAAATAGAGTGGCTTCCCACTCATCGTAAATTTCTAATCGTGTTTAATATGAGCGACCTTGTTTTAAATTAGCCATCCTATGGTTTCAAGACTAAAGACTTTCCAAGATAAAAGTAAGATTTTCTCTAAGATAATGTAATTTGAAAATGCATTAAGCTAACAAAGAAAATGCATTAAGCTTGCAAAGTAAATTGCATTTTCTTTTGCTAATCTCATAATAAATCACATTACTCCTTTTTGTTTAATTGTTGGAAATGCATTGCCTGAAAAGGTCTCATTTCGCTTTAAAAGGAAAGTTAATGACCGGATGTGTGAATTATATTTCTAAGCGTCGGGAGAAGAATTTGCAGATTTTGAAACGAAGTGAATCGAAGTCACATTCTCAGCTTTTTCAGAATGCTTATGTAGACACAAAAATAATATTATTCTTAAAATGCTTTCTTGACCTAATCTTCTAAGCCTCATGTCCCAAGTTTCTGTTTAGAATGCTTTTTTTTAGTTCTCACTCTCCTTATATATATTCATATATATTGTTGAAATTTTCAATGGTTAATAAAATTCTTTTCATTCATCCACTCAAATTCGAATTCAGTTTTAAAAATATGTAATAGATGGTATTTAATGTTAATACAGTTTTCCAAATATTATTTGATTAATTAAATTAAATTAAATTTTTAATACTTTATATAGAGTTTCAGCAGTTTTTAATGAAAATTGAATTCAACAGGCTCGATTGGTAAAATGCAAGACTTTCGGTACTTATCACTTGAGGGCGAAGAATGCGAGTTCAATATCTGCGGAAACCAATATTTTTTTTCACAAATTATTTACATTAATTGTAATTATTTAACAAAAAGTAGCTAAAATAAAACATTTTTCGTTGTTCTAAATAATAATTTATTTGGGTTTTTTTAATATTACTTGTTATTAAAAATTTTCTTTGCAATTGAAGGGAAGCCTTCTTTTTTAGGCCAGAAAATACAACAGAGATTATTAATCTAATTTTCTTAGGGTTAATTTTTTAAATTATAAATTATGCAGATATAAACTTTTTTTCATTTGCTTAAATTTTGAATCTGAATCGAGCTCTGTGAAATTTTGAGAACTCTCACTTCAATTCAAAAATACGCATATTAAAATGGATTAAGTTTTGTGAAAATGGTCGCCGATATTAACAGTTATTCGAACTTTAAAATTAATCAGCTTTGTGATTCAGAATTATTGATTCCTCATCCATCCTAAGATATGTTAAACTTGTAAAAGAAACAAGATTTCTTTTTCTTCATAAAGTAAATCCAATGAGATATAAGAGGAAAAAATATTATTTTTTCATTTTTTATTCTGGTATAAGAAGTTACACAAAAAGAATTTATTGTAATTATTAAAAAAATTGGACTAATGATTTGATTAATCGCCATACTTCCGATCCTCCTGAATTCGGAAAACAGATTTTGATTGTTGTCCGTATGTTAACTAGATTATTCAAAAATGTACTAAACGAATGAAATTCACTATATAAATTTGAGAAATTTTTTTAATTTCCATCACATTTTGAACAAAGTTCATTCTAAAAATGTATTTCTAGTTGAATGCTTCAATAGAAGTGAACTAGACAACTACAAATGTAAAGTTTTGTATAAATAAATTTTTTACCACCGTAAAAGTTTATTTATCTAAACAAACACAAGTAATTTCTTGTAACAAATTGAACCAAATCAATTAAAAGGTAAATCATCTTAACCGCCTGTATTATCTCTTGAATGTTGTTGTTTTTCATGGCGCTTGTCATGTACAAGTTCTCCGACACAGTCAACGATTTTAAGCCGAGGGTGCATCTTTTGTTTTAAGTAGAGCCAACTAGTGCCAAGAGTACGTCTTACATGGGACGCATTCATACATCTCACTGATAGATGTTTAGTTTAGGTATATAGTAACGACCCATTGCAAAGTAATACTATGACTATTTTGGAACGGACTTCGTAATTTTGAACTGTGGTTAGATGATGAGGACGACGCCTGAGCTGGCACCCTTTTCCTCACAACACCAGCGGACGGACGTCTGACCCTGATGGATTTAACGTGCAGTAGACCCCCTTACAAGACAGTTCTGCAGTGGTAGCGGGTCTCGAACCTGAAACCTTCCGGCCTGCGACCCGAAACTTTGTCACCGTTACCGTCTCACTGATAGAACAGATGAGTTGCAATCACACTAAAGCCGGGACTCGAATCCATGACGCCCAGAACTCGGTGAAGATGCGCTATCTCTGTGCCAAGATGACAGCAGAGCTGCATGTAAAAGAAACAATTCAAAACGCAATTAACCCCTTAACCGGTTTGCCCGTACGCCGTACGTGCATCGATTTATCGGATTTTGATAGTTGTATGCTAAAAATAAATCATTCATAACAATTATAATTCAACAGTAAAATGACCTCGAATACGTAGATAAGCCAAGTATTCCATGGATTTCCATTTGAATCAAAATAAGAAAATATTCCCAAAATAGAAGGTGTCATCTTATTAGATAGCAAAGAAAATAAACCGGTTAAGGGGTTAATTATGCAAACAAATTGCGATATATTTTGTGACAGCTACACTTCTATGTCAAGTTTGGATTCCTTAGTTTTGCTAAATTGTTATACTGACATTTTACAGTTTTTTTAATTACTGAATAAATGCTGTAATAAATTAATGTTGCACATAAGTACTAAGTAAATGCTGTAATTAATGCTGTACACAAATACTAAATAAATTCTCTAATTAATGTTGTACATAAATACTAAATAAATGCTGTAAGTAATGTTGTACACAAATAATGTTGTGATAATTCTTTTGCAAAAGTACTAAATAAATGCTGCAATTAATGCTGTACATAAATACTAAACAAATGCTGTGATTAAAGCTGTACACAAATACTAAATAAATGATGTAATTAATGCTGTACATAAATAGTAAATAAATGCTGTAATTAATGCTGTACAAAAGTACTAAATTGATGCTGTAATTAATTTTCTACATAAATAGTAAATAAATGCTGTAATTAATGTTGTACATAAATACTAAATAAATATTGTAATTTATGCTGTACATAAATACTAAATAAATGCTGTAGTTAATGCTGTACATAAATACTAAATAAATCCTGTAATTAATGCTATACAAAAATACTAAATTAATACTTTAATTAATGTAGTACAGAAATACTAAATTAACGCTGTAATTAATGTTGTGCATAAATACTAAATAAATACTGTAATTAATTCTGTACATAAATATTAAATAAATGCTGCTCATAAGTACTAAATAAATGCTGTACATAAATACAAAATACATACTTTACATAAATACTAAATAAATGCTGTAATTAATGCTGTACATAAATATTAAATAAATGCTGCTCATAAATACTAAATAAATGCTGTACATAAATACAAAATAAATACTTTAAATAAATACTAAATAAATGCTGTAATTAATGCTGTACGTAAATGTATATTGAAAAAATGGCTGTTGATAAATGCTAAAATTACAGCATTTATGTTACTACTGTTGAATACTTTTTGTTACTATAAATGTAAATGAACTCCTCGAGTTAATTGATTTCTTTTTCTTGCAGCAGCTGTGCCTACACCTGGAGGGTCAGGTAAGAGCGGGGAGGGCGAGCATGGCAGCCCTCGACCTTCGTCACCTTTCGCCGCTCTCTCCCTGAGGCGGACGAGGTTTTCCAGCGTGCCCCTCGTCGAGATCAAGTAAGATTTTCTGAATATTCCCAAACTGTGTGTCATGCTTCACTAAAAAGAAGTTGAACATAAAAAATATATATATTGCTCATTTATAGCGTCTTATAGGCAAATTATTTTTTTCTAAACACTTTATTTCGGAGATTCTATTTTTCTTTATTCGATATTCCATTGCTGCTGCAAAACATATTCTACGAATCTCTATATGTATAAAGCATTTTACAGCCATAAGGAAATATAATAGATCAATGAACTATTATTCAATTAAAATTTTAAAGAAACTTAGTCAAATACTTTAAAAGCAATTTTAATTAATTGACGTGAGACGTACATTTAATGATGAATATTAAAATGTAATTAAAATGTTGGCATGTATGATAATTATAATGTTGTGACGTATGATATTTAGGACCGTATCTAGGTATCTAATCTAGACCGTATCTAGCCGATATCTAGGACCGTTGTTAATAAATGGTCGAAATAGAGCAGCACTTCTGAGCCAAACAGTTTTTAACGTTTCCTGTGATCATTAGTTTATTCTATTTATCACATGATATCTGAATTCCGTTCTGTGTTTGATATTTAGACTAATTATTTTGCATTTAGGAAAGCCGTTTGCAGCCGTATGCAAAGATAATAGATTAATCAGTAAGAATTTCAAAGCAATTTAATTAAATAAATTGAAAATAATTGCAATTAAATGACTCGAGACATACATTTAATAACGTACATTGAAATGACAATAATAATGTATGTGACGTAAGAGTAACTGCTGCAGCAAGGGCCGTAGTTAATAACTCCTATGTCGAACTGTCATTGTGATTATTAATTTATTTATTTAGTACATGATATCTAAATTCCATTACTTTTGGCTTTTTCGATATTTAGCCAGATTATTTCGCATTTTGAAAAACCTTTTGAAGCCATAAGGAAATATAATAGATGAATAAAATATTATTTCATAAGAATTTTTTTAATTTAATTAAATAATTAAAAATAAATGTAATGAAATGTTGTGAGACGTAGACTTAATGGCGTACATTGAAATGATAATTAAAATGTTTGTGACGCATAAGTCATTATTTGCTGCAACAAGGGTCGTAGTTAAATATATGGCCTCAATGGAACAGCATTGCTTCAACTGCTTTCAACTTTTCTGTGTGATCATCAGTTGATTTGGCACATGATATCAAAATTCCTTTCCTTTCAGCGTTGTCGATATTTAGATAAAACATACGTATCTCTCTTTGCAGAGAGAAAAGGGGATTTTTAAAATATTACTACGATTCTGTTACTTGTCCCAAATATCTAAATCCTTTAGTCTTATAATAGATTTCCTTTTTGATCTGTTGATATTTGAGTAAAACGTGGGGAAAATTCTCTCTCTCTCTCTCTCTTTCTCTGTATATACAGAAAACTTAAAAGAATAATAAGATTTAATCTGTAATTTATTTTTGCTGTTGCATATGCGAAGTTATAAAGCTTTCTGTTCTACTGCAAAGCTTGTGAAAGTAAGAAGTTATTATCGGTGATACAGTATTCTTTCACATCTAGAAATGAGAGAAGCGACGTTTTAAATATTTTTCCGATAGTCTGAGATTTGATTAGATTTTTTTTTAAAAAATAAAGATCTAATTAATAAAACAATTAATTAAAATTACAGAGCAGTTAATTTTATTTCATAAAAAGATTCGATTTTTAAATTTGGTTTAGAATAGCATTGCATATATATCTATTATAATAAAAATGCAGCTCGAAATGCGTTGCTAAGCGCAAAACTAGAGAACGGCTCGACCGATTCGGCTAATTTTTATTTTAATATTTTCGTTAAGATACGAGGATGGTTCTTATGGAGAGAAAAAATGAAAAAAACTGCGTGAAAAATAGTTAAAACGACACTTTTCTTACTTTCCCGCCAAAAATCTTCATTTCCTTCCCCCACACCAACTGAGTGAGATAGCAGAAAGTAATAAATTATGATTTGTTTAGAAAGAAATACGCGAAGTCAGTTGGTTTTCATTCATAGATAACGAGATATTTAAAAAAGAAAGAAAATAGTTGCTTTTATGCAGCTGATTATACTGATTAAAAACATTCTTCTCAACGGACGTGAATATCATTTTCTTCGTTTTTATTCGATGATGTTTCATTTTTTAATATTGCTATTGATTGTGTTCTGATATAAAGTTTTTTTGTTGTTCTTAAAAATAAAAATTCTTTTTTTTTATAAATGCGACATTAAGAGCTCTTAATGTGTTAATGTTATTTTTAAAAGGATTTATATATTAAACGATTCTTTTTTATTAATTTTTTTGGGGGTTTAGTCTGTATGGATATTTTATCTATTCCTGCTCAAAATAAAGTCTAGGCAGCGAAGAAAAAAAAGAAAAGAAAAAAAGGGTTTGTAGGAAGAAAAGTTATAAAGAAAAAAAAATATAGAAAGAAAAAAAAGGACTCGCAGAAAAAAAGGAAGGGCAAAAAAGAAACGAAGGATGTGTGTGTCACTATTATTTCCTCTGAGCGCGGCATTTTCCAAGCTGTTTTTAAATTTTCGCATGTCTTGAAAACCAACTGTTGTTAGCGTTGTGTAACTGTTGTTTGTGTAACTTTATTTGTTTAGTGTGTTTACATTTAGACCCGTGCCACCTATAAGACGCGGGCGTAGCAATTTGGGCCGTAGAACTAGAAATGCTACAAACCAAGCTAATTTTCAATCTACTTGGACTGCACAGCAACTTGAAGAACGAAATGAAATTGAAAGGATTAGAATATTAGAATCACTTGCAATGAGTCGTGTTCAAGCTACTTTCAATATTTCACGAGAGGAATTCAGCTACGATGTTTCAATTGACTACAGTTCCTACCAATGCGTTGCTATTGGATCTATGAACTTAGTTTGCTCACATTGTAAGGCATTGAAACACAAGCATGAAGCAAATGTAATGTGTTGCGCAAATGGCAAAGTGAAATTAGTGCCATTGGTTCGGCCACCAGAGCCACTGTACTCATTGGTTTCAGGAATTGGTACGAATTCCATACACTTCCTTACAAACATACAAAAATATAATAACTGTTTCCAAATGACTTCCTTTGGGGCAACAAATATATTTCGTGACAATTTCATGCCAACTTTTAAGGTAACAAGACTTATTTTAATTTTTATCATGTCAGAACATGATTTGTTTTTGGGAGGAGGGTTTTGACGTCAATATAAATAAGTAGGCGAAAATTAATTTTTTTAAAAAAAATAAACTTTTAATAACGTGTTGCCATTGCATTTATGAAAGCTGATAAAACTTATCATTTTGGTCATTTTTCTTTGATGTTGTTTCATTTTTTCATGTTTATATTGATTGTGTTCTGATAAAAAAATTATTTTATTGTTGTTGTTCTTAGGGATAAAAATTCTTTTTATACATTAATGCGGCATTAAGAGCTCTTAATGTGTTCATTTTATTCTTAAAAGGATTTATGGAATCAACGATTCTTTTTATTTTCTAAGTGCTGTGAAACACGTACATACGTAATCAGGCTACGAAAGCCCAATAACTTGAGACAGTACGAAGTCTGTCGTTACAGCTAGTATATATATATATATATATATATATATATA
>JAOUZG010019159.1:4509683-4520273 GCA_026289955.1 Argiope argentata
TTTTTTTTGCCAGTTAAAAAAAATTATCATTATGTATATATATAGGAACCTGAAGTCGATAGAGAAGTCTCGTGATTATTTCAAACCAGTTTAAACTGGTTAACAACTTAAATTAATTAAGACAAATAATTAATAAAAACTTGAAATTTGGGATCGTAGATTTTATTTTATTTTCTCTCATTTTTTAATTACTAATGTATAAGCTTCATAAATGAGAAAAAAGAATATAAGTAATATAATTGAAAAAATTGAATTTGAAGTTTAATTTTTTATTATATTTATTAAAAATTAACAAAAATTTAAATCAGTTTTTTGGTTATATTTAATGGCATTAAATAAAAAAAAATAATTGCTATGTTTATAAATAAATATTTAAATTGTTTAAAATTGAGAATATTAATTTTAGGTAATTAGAAAAGGTGATTATCATAAACATTTGAAATGCATGTTTTAAGTTTAAATTTGGCGAAAAACCTAATTAAAAAAATATTTTTTAAGTTTTATGTATATCTAACACCACTATATCAAATATACCTGAAGATACGATACTTATTAATCTTCGAGGATATGAAAGATTTTGAACAATTAAGTCCTTGAGCATTGAAGTTATCTATTTGAAAACATTTCCGACTAAAATAAATTTTTTATTCAACGGAAGAAACAACTATTTGCCAATTCTTCTCGTGGAGAGGTTTTCTAATCTAAAATTATAAAAGTTATAAATCTATCAATATACCATTTTTATATAATTTTTTCATTTTAATTATTTTCTAAAGTGTTTAAAGTTTTTTTATTTATTTATAAAGGTCTGATAGCCTTAAAATGACTTTTTAAAATTTCTAACCAGATGGCGTCACAGGAATTAAATCAAAATTTTTTTAAATTATTCCACTAACTGGTAATTTACCTCTGAAAATTTTATTACAAATTTCCATTTTTACAAAAAACAAACAAACAAACAAGTTAAAAATAATAGTAAAAACTAAATTGAAATTAATCGTTGTTTTCTTCTTATCTTAATTCTAACTTCATATTATTTTTTTATTGTTTTTATAGTTCCCTATTCCTATTATTTCCTTTATTTTCTTCTATTGTTTCTGGTTCTGTTTTCATCATTTTTGAAATTTAAAAAAAAATTGGAAAAGGAATAAACAGAAATATTTACACTAACTAAAAATTTATTAATATTAAGAGATAAAAATAAAACTCCAATTAAAAAACAAAAGATCTATTCAACGTATTACTTAAGAGCTAATGTAAACAATAAGTTGAGATAAAATCTGAATTCCTATTCCTTTCGAACCTTTAAGTGTCTACTAATAAACTTCAACTCTTATGTTTCAAGTCAATTTTTTAATAGCCATTATAAGTTATTGTATTTTATGAAATATATGCATGTGCGTTTCTTTTAAAATGTATGAAGCCATTAGTTTTTCACTTATTTCTTAAACATTATATGCAACGGCAAAAAAACAAAATTAAAAAGTATAAAATAATTTTTATAATGGAGTTTTTACTTTTATACCAAAAGTTGAGTCTATTCTCCTGTCATATATATCTTAACTATTACAAAACTTTTATAGTTCTTATTATTTCTTTATTATGACAATATTATACTTATTATTTTTTAAGTATAAAATGCATTAAGTACGAACATTCAAAATGTAAAACTACTCTTTCTAGTGATGCTTTTATTCTAATATCAAAGTATAAAATGATTAATATTCTTCACATCGTTCTTCAGTATTATATGCAGTCTCTACAGAACAGACTTTGAAAACTGTTAAATACTCTCTCTCTCCAATGGTGCTTTAATTCTATTATCTTAGAACAAAATACGTTATTTCAGGCGCTAAGTTTAGATTTCTTTTTACATAAAGTTATTCATTTGGAAGTTAAAAAATACATTACCATGATTATTTATAAAATGCATGTCTTATCTTTTATTAAAGTTTCTTTTTAACACATTATCTCATCTTTATTTTAATATTTATAACTGATATTTATTATATTGTACCATGCCGACATTTTTCGCACAATTCCACTAAATTCTCCTCTTTAATCAAGCTCAGTAAACAATTTATGTACTGTAAAATATAAACATACATTCTCGGTTAGAAAAATGTCTTAAATGACCTAAAGGCTTATATTTTAATTTATTTGAGTCAGTACAGACAAAATATGAGCAAAAATTGAGAAGTATGCACCAACTATATAAGCCATATTTAGTAAAACATATAATTATATTTTTTGTTGTTGTTGCTTCTTATGGCACTTGCCAAAGACTAGCTCCCTGATGTAATCAGCGATTTAAGCCTAATCAGCGTCTCTTTGTTTGTAGTAAGTATTTTGTAAGTCGTATTCTTAACCCAACTAGGGTCAATACGACTTTTTCTACTCATTCATCACATTCACTTGCACAACCCCTTTTTGCAGGGGGCCCTTTTTACAACTTACAGATAGAACATAGAAAAACAACCATGTCCGAACCGGGAGTCACCCGGGGCACTCAGACCACGGGGAAGAAGCTATATTCCTCTGCCAGGACGCCAGCACTATATTTGTACTCTCATTAAAATTTTAAACAAAAAAAAGTTCCGTTATTTTTCTCATAAAATTGACCGAGTTATGAAGTTTAATTAACACTAGTTTTATTGATTTTCTTTAATTTTCATCTTCGACTGGAGGTAGATCGTCCATTCTTTTTTGACAATTGATTGGCTAAAAACGACGAGATTCAAAGTTTCGCAGTTTGATTCATTTTTTAACAAAACAGTGGAGACTTTTTTTTTAAATTTATCCTATTCGAAGTGTATACAGAGTAAATATTGTAATCATCACAAAGCTAGAATTGAAGATTTTGATAAATCTCCAAATGTGTGACATCCCTAAGTTAAAAAATACGTTTTTAGAATTAATTAAATCTCTCTGACCGAGTAACTTAAAAACAATTTAAACAAAGAATACATAATTTAGCATGTGATATTTACACTATATTTGTAGATTTGTATCAAAGTTTAAGCGAAAAATATTTGGAGGACTTTTGTTTGTTCATCTGAGTGTAAGTGAACACGATAATTACAAAGCGTACAGAGCTATATAGATAGAATTTAGAATAAAAGTTTAGAATTAAAAGCATTGATCTGAATTAAATTTTAACACAAGTTAAGTAGCAAAAGCATAAATATGAATTAAATTTTAACACTTGTTTAGCATCGAAAGCATAAAGCTGAATTAAATTTTAACACGGGTTAAGTAGCGAAAGCATAGAGCTGAATTAAATTTTAACATTGGTTAAGCATCGAAAGCAGAGATTTGAATTAAATTGTAAAACATATTCCTCAAGGGAACGTCTATTGCTCTATGCATTCGCTTGCAAGAAAACTCGAAAACTGAAATGCAATATCTTAAATAAAAAATCAAAATATATTTCTGTTTCAATGTTTGGTTTCAAAACCGATCTGGAAAAAAAAACATATCTAAAATCTCTATTATACTACGCTACTGATTACTAAACTACGAAACATAAAGTTTTAATTAGTAAGATTAAAAGCAAAATTCAGCTAATGGGTTGGTTCACAGACAAGGCCAGAATTTCATGCGAAGGGGGAAGGGAAGACGTCTTTGCTTGAAAGAATGCGAGAAAGTTTAGGTAAGTTCCTTATTCTAGTTTGTAAAAAAATGTTTCTATATCAATAGTATTTTACTAAATAGCACTATAAAACTTTTGGAAAGGTGGAAATAGCCTGGTTGTTAGGGTTTTGGATTCGAATCCCTTGGGTTTTGAGCTCGAACCCCACCCACCGAAGGTTCTCCGTGTACATGGTGGCATGTGCACATATACAGCTGTCTAACCACAGACTCCTTAAAGTCAAAAAGATACGAATAGGGTGATCTATCTTTGATAACAGGTCGATATTATGCTTTGTGAAGGAAATATATGAATGTAGTCCGTCCGCTAAAGGGTTGTAATGCCTGAGTAGCTAAAACGTACATTTCTCCCTAACCGTAACGCCCTAAATGGCATTGTTGAAAGAAGAGACGCTGAAACTCGGCTTGAATAGCTGTCATCGCCAGCATTCTTATCTTATGACGTGTCATAAACAACAACAAACTTCTTAAAAATGTAAACATCATATTCTGTCACCAGAATTTTTATTATTGAATAAAAAATCAGGACATTTTTGTGTACGATTTAGAGTATTTGGCTAATAGAAAGTATTTCCTATATATATTGTTCAGAAATCATCTAGTGCCTACTCTGTGTAACCTTAAAATAATTACTAAATGTTATTAATTACTGTTATTAAATCCCAAACATTTTATGAATTTCATAACTATTCTATACATTGCTTAATTTTTATACATTATAGATGGAGTGGAAGGATATCATAGACATTTTTGCTTATTTATCATCTACAAATAATCTTTTCAATTCGAGACAAATTTAGGACTAAATCAGCAATAAAATTCTTATAAGTTTCTTTAAAACAAAATAAGAAAGAAAACGCATATTTTATGATTTCATCTGAGTTTTTAAAGAACAAAACGTAAGTTCAAATCAGAAAATAACTGATGTGTGTTATAGTTTTTATTTAATGCCAGTTGCACATATATCAAACTTACACCATTATAAACATAAACGGGACAACAACTCTGAAATTCATTCTAATTCTTTTAATAAGAACGAGGTTACTTGAATTAAGGGAAGCAGCAAAACAAATCAAAAATAAAATAAAACAATGAACAGCAACGTAAAAAAGCTTATTCATAGATCAAAGGTTGAAGAGCAGACTGAACTTCATAAAGTTTGATATTTCTATTCTAATTTAAATTCTTCTCACTACAAACGAACAACAATCTACAAAGAGAAAAACCATGCTAAATTCATGTGCTTTCGCATCAAAGAAAGATTTTTCTTTTTTAATTTTAAACATTTACCTCTAAAAAGTTTATATAGGATTATTTAATTTTAATTATTATTTTTTTCTAAATTTGTCTTTATTAATTCAAAATGTTCTGATCAAAATTAGAAATGACTAATTTTAATAAATTTCAGCCGAGAAAATGAAGAAAAAAAAATTAATAAAATGATTTTTTAAACTATATTTTGTGTAAATGACAAAACTATATATATTTTTTCGTTTTTTCAACTAGTTTTTCAGCGAATCTAGATTAAGACAGCTTTTTTATTTCAATCAAATATAACAAATGATTAAAAAGTAAGCATGACATAGAGAATAAACATGTTTTAAAGAAAGAAAATGAAAAGAAATATGTTTTTAAGCGGACCAATCCACTTTTTTTGTCTGTGTGTGCAACTAAAGCTCTGTCAAGATTCTTTTTTAATCTTTAATTATTTTAAATATAGTAAACTGACTACAATAAATAGTAGTCAGTTTATTACATTTAAAAATCTTATCTTTATTATGCAGGTCTAATTTTTTTGCAGAATTCAGAAATTACCAAAAATTTCGGTATGTAGAATAAAAGATTTTCATCGATTAAAAAAAGTTTTTCTCAAAAAAAAAAGAAACTTTTATTTGAAAGAAGGAATTCCAATGATAAAAATAAGCCCAAATTTCGATGGCATATATTTGGATAAAGAATAATTTTAAAAAGTAATTTTTATTCATTAATTATTTTTTAAGTAAAAAATTAAAACAAATTTTTTAGTATTTAAGATAATTATTAGCAATTATTGACTCCGGTACCATTTATAATACTTAATTAATAAACATGAAGGCTAAGGTTGAAATCTCCAATTGCTTTCGTAGGCACAATAGCAAGACGTATTATTATCATGACCACTTTTCTTTTTTCCTCGTCAGAATTCTGAAAGGGTTGCTTTATTTCTAACCATTCGGTATTTAAAGAATGTTTATATCCATTAAGCCCATTTTTCCTTTTATTATAAATCGTTAAAAATAAAAAATAAATAGATAAAAATTATATTCTTTATTTTTCTTTTCCTCTATCACAGACAAAATGTCGAAACAGAAGAAATTACTTTCCCTGCTTCAGTGGAACTACCAAGGCGACACGTCACATTCAATTCAGATGTCGACAGCGATTCTTCATTGTCCGGGGTAAGTCAGGTTTCCCTGTTCTTATCACATATTTTTCCCGCGTTAAGCTTGTTAAAAGTGCAGATCAACAAGTGTAATTAATTTGTTTTTATTTTCATGCTTCCAGATGCCGTTTTTAAATATGAAACTTATGTTGAATGCTGATAAAGTTCAAACGATTCTGATTTTGGACTTTTTTTTAAATAAAATTTGATTTGAATATTTTAATAATTAGATATTTATAATTTAATGAATACTTTAATAAAAATAATTAAGGTAATAATGAATTTTGATAATAATAAACAAAACTAATAAATAAATTTTTAATAAACAAATTCTATTCAAAAATTGAAATTAAAATAATGGAATTCAAAATATTTTTTTAAATTTCCTTTAGTTAAACATTATTTTGACCTGCTTTTAATTACTTTATCTGCTTTAAAGCCCAACATATAGATTCATCCATCCTGTTTTCGAAAAATAAAAAATCGTTTTCTGTAAAATAAGAGATGATTGCCTTGTAGTTTTCTTCTAAGTTTTGTTTTTTAATTTGGCAAATTATTCTTTTGCTACTTTACTGAAAACGATAATTATATGCTTCTTTTTGATTTTTGGAATAATAATTTCTAAGTTTTCTTTTCGGTTCTTATTATTATTAAAAGATTTTAGCAATTATCTTGAAAAACAGTAAAATGTACTTTCTTAAAAATGAACATTTTAAAATTTTATATTTTGTATGTAGCTGCAGAGAATGTATTTTATCATAAAAAACAAATTAATATATAAGAATTTTACTGATTTTTTTCATTTATAATGAGAGAAATATTCAAAAATTGGCAAGGTTATTATTGAGTAAATGAAGAATAATTATTGTTATATATTTTTTAAATATTGGTTTAAAATATTTAAGATGCATCATTTATTTTCATCAAAGTAAATAAAGCAATAAAACCATTTTTAATTCAAAATAAGTTGGTTTATTTCCATTTTAAGAAAATATATATGTTCTTCATTTACATTTAAAAATTTGAATATCTAACACTTTCGTTGCTGATTCAGCTGTTGTCTCTGCTTATATCTATTGTGGATAATATTACTTATAAAAGGATAGGATTTTTAATTTTTTTTAAAAAATTTCTACACATTTCATGTGTTTTGATGTATCTTTTATAAAAACCTTCTTTTTTGAAGATACGACCTACTTTTATTCAACTTCTGAGTCTTTGAAATGATACAATTGTTATTACTTGACAGTGAAACATGATTCTATCTAATGTTTCTTGTCAAAAGCTTCTTTTGTGCTTTTTCAATAATGTGCATTTCTTAACTTCAAAATTATTGATTTTTAAAACCGGTCTCTTGGCATTACAAGAATAAATATGCAAATTATAAGATGAACAAATTTTTACTAAACTGGCTCTTGTTCAATTTTTTTTTTATGTATCTTTGATGAATGATGTAAATTTTGAAGGAGAGTTAAATGCGATGTTAATCTTGAATTTTGATTGTTTAAAACTAAATGAATGTTAAGTACAAGGTTAATCTTCAGTGGTGGTTGGAAACTAAATGAGCATTAAATACAATGTTAATCTTGAATGATTATTGAAGACTAAATAAGCGAGTATTGACTTCTGACACTTTAAAAATAGAAATTATTTAAATAACGTTCTGAAATTAAAAAAAATACTTATGAGGAATTATTTGATTTTTATAGAGTTTATTTACTCTAGAGCCAGATAATTCTATAATTCAATTTGAAATGGAAGTTTGCTAAAATCTCTTGACTTTTCAAAACAATTTAGCATATTTTAAAAATATTCTTAAACAAGTTTTAAAAAATGAATTTAGTCTTTAAAATATTCTTATTAGACTTTTATTTTTTTCTTAAATGTAAGAATATTTTGTTATTGAAATTGTTTTCTTCCTTATCTCTTTTCTTTCTTCCTTTTTAATTATTTCTCAAACTCACTATCAGGTGGCGCTACGTGCACGGATGAAACAATTATAATTAATTGGAGATTGAGTTTTTAAAATATTAATATAAAGTATTTTCTTTTCGAAAATATTGATGAGTAAAATTTGAAGAGGAATAGGAGGAAGCGAATTAAAATTTTGTTTTAAAATTGCTAATTTGCACGAAACAAAGCTAAATTAAAAAATCGTTGACTTTTAAATTAACTAAAGGTAAAATTTTATAAATTATCAAAAGTTGAATTAGGCTTTATTCTTGGGATTCTTCTTATTTTATTATCATTCACATGCAGAAATTTCTCTCTACATATAATTCTAATGTATGTCATGCAGAAATCGCTTATATTACTTAGTGTTGAATATCAAAAATCAAAATGTAAAGTATTGTACAAAATTCAAACTTCTTCCATTCAACGTTTTTACTGCTGAATAGATTTCATTGATTTTTTAAGATAATTAATGGAATTGATAAATACTATTTAAAATGTTCTGAAGAGTGCTCGCAATATTACGAGAAAGACCATTAAATTGGAGGAAAGAAGATATAAAAGTGCACAGTCGTTACTACGGTGTATGGATTATTCTAATTCGCATGCTTTCTCTTGTTTCTATTAACATGATGCTAAAATATTATCTATAATTCACATTTGTCTTGATTAAGTTGAAGTTAAAATTATAAACTGTAAATAAATATTATTATTATTTATATATATGCCTGTAATTTCATTTCACCTGAGAAAGAAAATGAATAATTAAAACCGTGAATTCACATGCACAGCGTATTGAATCAAAAAACAATAAAATAGTTTTTTTTTAAATCTTTGATCACATTAATTGAACACCCATGAAGAATTTTGGCATTTTACAGCCTTAGTCAGTGCTCCTTATTGGACCGTTTTTAAAAATAAAATAAAGAAATTAATTATAAATTTTAACGCATTGTTAATTAGCATTCATTATCAATTTTTAATTTTATAATTCTTTAAATTTTTTTTTAATTTACTATGATTTATACATGAGTTGAATCCAATTACATTTAAACATATTTAGAGTCTAAAAAAATTCTAAATACTAAGTGAACGAAATAAAATAGATAAGTAATAATTGGATATTTCAGGCATCTATTGTAATTCTTTGAAATTTGAACTGATAATGTTCAACTAAAAAGAAAAATTTAATGAAAAATGGTCTTTAGAATGATCTTTGAATGAAAAATGATTTTTTATCAAATATGCAGGATACAGTCCTGAAACAATAATTAGAATCCAGAAAAACTCTTGATCACTTCTTTTTGATCATCAATAAATCTCTGTGAGTCAGTCAATCTGTTAAAAGCAGAAAACTTATCAATAAATACATTTAGTGTTAAATATTTGAAATTCGAATTTTAAATCGAAAATATTACTTATGCTAAATCAATCTAGTAGAATATTCGGATCCCATATGCTAAAAGGCTAAGATCCATTGATCTCGTTATATCATCAGTTCAGCCATTTTTCCAAATAAGTACAACTGATTAAATGCATTAAAATTCTAAACATTTCTTTCTTTAAATAACTAACGGAAAACAATAAAAACAAAACGGCCACAATATAATTTTTTCCAAGCCTATTTACTGATTATAATGAGCTAAATACTTTTGCATATAACTTCACCCATAAAAAGCTAAATATATGTATCTCTATTAAGCATTACATGACGTACAAGCACCATAAAATAGTTTTTCTTCCAAGCGGCAGTGGATCAAATACAGACTGGATCAAATAAGACGCCGAGATGGATGTCGTAGCTCATAATCAAGGTTAATATTAACTACTGGGTCAATAAACATAAATTCATATCTACCAAGGTCATCTCAAATGCCACACCTGCTCATGTAGGACATTATTCTTTTGTTGTTGCAGTAAAATAACGTCACTTAATGGGATAATGGCATAATGTTTTGATTTCGCTTTCAGTGTTATTAGCAGGCATATTTTAGTCATCGTGATAGTAACTGATTCCTTAATGGTTCGGGATATTTAACTTCGCGTCTTAAAACAAAATCAACTGTAACAAATAAGTGGATTTTTTTACTTTCCCAATTATTAAAAAGTACGAAGATGTATTAGAGAATAGTGGACAAAGATAAATTTGTAATCAAGGAACTTGACATAAATTTTGATGAATTTTTATGCTTGGAGGATTCCTTAATTTGAAGAGGAAATCTATTAAAATGAAACCACTCTATCGATGAATAAAAAAGTTTAAAAAGCATCGAAACAGTAGAATGACAGGTATGTAGTCTTTATGCAAAAATCATATTCTATCAAATTTTATTTGAGTTTCTATCAAATTTTAGTCAAAAGAAAAGCCAGGCTGTCATTCCGTCTATATGTGAAACAGTAAAACAAAATTACAGTAAGTTATATCAATAATATTCAGAAACCGGTTTCAATTATCAATGTATCATTTGTGTAAGTTTTCATATATCAAATGTATAAATTTTAATTTTCAGTTTTAAAGTATCAGTTGTATCAGTTTTAATGTATCAGTTGTATCAGTTTTAATG
>JAOUZG010019159.1:4520283-4535370 GCA_026289955.1 Argiope argentata
GTATCAGTTGTATCAGTTTTAATGTATCAGTTGTATCAGTTTTAATGTATCAGCTGAATCAGTTTTAATGTATCAGCTGAATCAGTTTTAATGTATCAGTTGAATCAGTTTTAATGTAACAATTGTATCAGTTTTAATGTACGAGTTGTGGCGAATTAGCATCGATTGTCCAACGTGCAACAACAAGATATTTCTCTCTTTATTATGTGATCCTAACCTAGAAAAGTGTTGTTTGATGTCAATTTCGGGATCAAATAAGTTAAGAAAAGGAAATATCGTTTCAATTCACAAGTTTCTTAATTTCACGATAAAAAAATAATATTTTGGGTTTTGTAAAAGTTCCGAATTAATGTAACAGAGATTCATTTGCAGGTTAACTTATAGAAGGATAATTTACAGTCATAATTTTAAAATAACTCTAAAAGGCGCATATAAGAGCATGAATTAAAACATATAGTAAGGGCCATCACCTGACTTGAATTGAGTCATAACACCACACGGTTCCAAAGGACGTTGTCTTTATAATCAGTTGTGGTTAGTTACGGTTACAAAGTGAAATATTGCAAATTACAGGCAAAGGGAGAAATATGACATTGACTTTTGAGAAATGTTTATCATCGTACCGTATAAATTATTTTCATTGAAACTGGAAGAATAGGATGCTCAATTACTCTTCTGTAGTAAAATTTTTAGGAATAACTTTTAAATACAAGTTTTTAAGAATCAACTCTTTTTCAAATAACATTTTTAATAGAGATCAGATTATTTTTATACATTAAATAAAATTTATTCGATACTGATGTTTTAATAATTATAACGTGAGAGAAAATACTTAGATGCTAGTAAAATTCAAAATTTTTTTTCTATCTATTGAGTTTTTCCCCCCTTTAAATCATTCCTATATTTTTTTAAAAAATTTTATTATTCATTTGAAATCCATAAAAATTAATTTGTTTAAAGCAACTTAAAGGGATTATCTAATAATGTTATTCTACTGTTGCATAAAAACAATCAACTCATATTTCATATTTAAAATTTGCACTATTTGGGTTAATATCACAATTATTTAATTAAATAATATACAAAGATTGTTAAAGAGAAATGCTAGATATTATTCCATTTAAAAGTTTTGTCGTTTCTCAGCTAAATATCGAGAAGTGAGAAATAAATTCTCACTTTTTTTTTTAATTTCCATTCTACCATATAATTAATAAACACTAAACCATAATATTTAACCTTACCTAAGAAGCAATAAAAACTCATGAATTTATCATAGAAGTTTATTTACTTTTCCCCATTTTTTCTATTTTCATTCATTTTCGTTATTAAAGGAACTGTGATTACTCTGCGATGTGTGAAAAATGAACGCTTGTCCTTAGATCCTGGAGGAATTTGAACTTTTCTATCTTGTGTACTTTTTCATGAGTCAAAATTACACCTGTAATCTCTGTCGTGATTTCTAGCGCCCACAAGTTTTTTTATATTATCTTTTGATCCTCTATATCACCTGCTCCAATGACTAATAAGACTTGGTATGAACAAGCGATTTTTCGTGTATTTATTTATTTTTCTTTTCATGGAACAGCCGTATTGCACTTTTTTCTGTTTGTTTGTTTTTACTTTCTGATTGTTGTCATTTGGTAATCATAAAGCACATTTCTTTTGCTGCTGATATCGTGGTGCAATCATAGAACGAAAGAAAGTAGCTAAGGAGAAAAAGTTCTTTTCTCTTTAGAAATGTCTTTTTTGTTTCATATTGGCTGTTCCGTTTTTGAAATGATACAGCTTTTCTTAATTCCGAAACAAACTTATTTCTTTGATTCTCCATTTCTATAAGAAAAATGTTACTTTCTTTCGTTATCTTACATTTTCTGCCTCAAAATCTTTCCGCTGAAGGATATATTTTTTGAGGAATATCAGTAATCTATACTACTACTATAAAGGTGAAAGTTTGGATGGATGGATGATGTCAGTCAATCACGCCAGAACGGGTGAAGAAAATTGGATGAAATTTATCACAGAGATAGATTATAGTCTACAAAAAACATAGACAAATTTTTATTCCGGTTAATTGAGTGGTTAATTTTTTATTAATTAAAAACTAACTTTTATGCCCAAAATTTTTTTGAAAAAATCTGAAAACATCTGCCTGAGCTTTTTGAATCGTTTGTTTATTTTTCTATTTCCGGTATTCATCTATTATAAATTGGATTTTCCGACAGAAAGCCTTTTTCATCAGAATAAAAAATTTAAAAAAATCTAGAAACATCTGCCCGATTTTTTTGCAACGATTGTTTTTATTTAACTGTTTTTCATTTCACCATAAGGTATTGATAACATTTTAGACTGTCAGTTCTCACATATACAGATCAAAATTTCCACGCGTACGAAGTCGCGTGTAAAAGCTAGTATTCTATATAAATCACATTAATAGTGTACAATATTTGGATTTCAATTCTTTATTAATTGTAACAAAATCATAAATCTGAGAATAACCTTACTTCTATGTTGCATTAAGGATTTTTTTGTGTTGTTGTTAAAGTTGTTTTTGCAACGGATTTTTTTTTGGTTCAATTCAAAGTGTATTCAAAGTGTGCTATTTGTTTATTCAAAGAATGAATTTAAATACTAAAAATGATTTACTACCCTATCTAAGGATAAAAAATACATCGCGACCTACATTATACTAAACAGTAAATAATAAGGTACATTAACTTAAAAAAGTTATATGCTGAAAATTCAAATAATTTTATTAAGATTACTAAGAGTTTTTATAATAATTACTAATATAATAATTACTTTTTATATTAATTGTTCTTACCAAAAAATTTATAATAATTAATGATCTTAACTTCTCTTACAATAAAATTTACTCTAATAAATTATATATTGCAAAATACAATATGGAGTTATGAATGATTTTTTAGAAAAATGTGGTATCCATTATACGGTTTGGTCCATGAACTCTCCAGATTTCAATCCTCAAGATCATGCTGAGATAATCTAGGAAAACTCACTGCATATGTTACGCCCACACATAGATTTCAGGCATTAACAGCCAAGCTTTCAGAAGAATGGGATTATTGCCCCGAGAATTTCTCGATTATCTCATTAACAGTACGACAGCTGTTTGCGATGTTTGCGTAACAATGTCAGAGGTCACAATCCATATTGGAGGGATTTTTTCTGTAATTATTCCATATTGCATTTCTGTCTATAAAAAGGAGCCCGAAGTTGTAATATCACAAATAAAACTCAAGGCTTCAAGAGTTTTGCCATGTCAGTAACCACCACATAACTTTTCCGGTCATTTCAAAATGATGAAGTGAAAATTTGAATAACAGTTGCGTTGGGGTAGAAGCCTTGCGTAACAATAGAGAGTCTGATGCAGAGATAGTGTGTGTGTGTTGTAGGAGTTCATTATAAATAACTTGAAAGACAAACCAAAATTGTATTTAATATTCCATCATATGGATATACAATCAATAATAACTGCTCAACATGATTCATTCTTGACAAGGATCTCTCTACCCACAAATTGGTCAATATGGTTTGACTGTTTCTAATATAACTCGTATTTTTATTGGCATTTCACCTCTTTCTTGTATTGCTTTGTTGATATATCTACCCTAATAATACTTCACTGTGTTAAATTTTGTTGGAATAAATCAAATATTTCTCCAGTTATCGCAAATTTTCAATTTTTGACTTTAATTTGACGCAAAAATATAATCATAAAATGTTCTTCGATAAAGAAAATCGTATAAAATATTATCGTATAAATTGTTGCTGTGAAATTATCATTAACAATAAATATATATTTATCGTTTCTTATAACCATGAGCATAAACTCATTCCTAAGAAAATGTTATCTTTTCAGTTGGAGAAAAGTCAAAGTCAGTGGAACAGTCAATGCAAAAATCAATAAAACATACGGAAGAATTTTTTTTCTCTTTAGCCATTTATGTTCATTTCCGACCAAGAAGCATAAGCACCCTTGAAGAAGATAAAGAAATGAGGAACTTATTTCTTCCCTAAGAGTCTGGAGAAGAGATAGTTTAAATAGCTTTAATCGATTAAGAACACTTAGTTTCCTCTTTCGCTGCGCTAAGTGCTGCTTTTAACTAATATTCAGCTTTCGGCATCTTAATTTTTTTTCTCACTAATCTGAAGCATTTCCCCATTCCTTTCAGCGAATTATCTTCCAAGGGCAAACTCGTCTTGGCTAGAGACAATGCAATCCTCTTTAGAGAGTCTTCAGTAAATAATTGTCAAGGAAGTTACTTAATTCTTTCTCTATATTAATCAAGTTCCCCATTTGCTAATTTCATTTTGTTTAACACCTAGTCTTTTAATTATGTTATGTTTAGGTGCATTTTAGCTATAGTATTATAAATGATGGCGTTCTTAATATATTTATTCATTTTGCTAAATGTTTCGTATAATTTGAAGAAAATCTCCCAGTCTTTAGTAAGCAATTAAAAGGTGGTGAATAAAAGTAACACGCTACTGAGTGGTAAAATTATTAAGTACTTATTAAACTAATTAACTCATAAATGACTTCAAAATAAGGATAATTTTGGTTATTCAATGTCAAATTAACCAACTTTTTTATATGACTCATAAAAAAATTTAAAAAAAATAAAAATCTACCGAACTTGGGAAGGCCTGAAAGTTTTGTTTTCACAGATTCATTGTTCTGCTTACTGTTTTTGTAATTGGTTTTATTAAAATAGACCTTTATATTAGATTGTTTATTACATATTTTTTTATCCAAGAAACAATAAATATAAATTAGCTAATTATATAATAAACTGCATAATCATGCTTAAAGTATAGAAATTTAGAGTTCAATTATAGAAGAAAATATATACGCGACAACGGCATTATTAAAAGAAGATTTTCTTTCATTTAAATATGTTTAAAAAAATCATTTATGTGCGTTATATTGTGATCAACGGAAAAGCCAAAATTTTACTTAAATTTAAGCATTTAAAATTCAAATGAAATAGTTTCGAATTGCAAATTCGCTTAATCTAAATTATATTTTTTACCTAATTTGGTATTTCCAAGCTGTGCTTGTGAAGCATCGACAGACGTACAGGGACACATTAATTTTTCTTATTAATGGGTATTTTCTTTATTATAATAAATATATTCGAGAACTAGTTTTCGGAATTGTTCCGATAATAAACGTTATTGGACCATTTTTCACAAATCTGATAAATTATTTTGTCTTGCATTTCAAATTCGTCTTATACTGGTTTTGCAAATAAGGATAACTGTTTAAAAAATTTATGACATCTGAAAAAAAATGCTAGTAGCTTCACACACAAAAAAAAGACTTCATATAATAAGTATTCAGCTTCTAAGTAATATTTGGCAAGACAAAATACTATTTTTCTTAGTTTTCATTATTTTCTTAAAGGTCTTTATTGCAAAGGTTAAAAGTAAAACCGCAGTGATTTCCGACAAAAAAAAACGAAAAACGAAAAAAATTCGAGACAAGTAGACTGAAAAGAAACAATTCCAATGTATTAAGGCATTTGTCATAATATATTATACTGCGATTGTGGTTTTTTTAAAAACATTTCCAATATTTTTTTAAGATTTTTTTCTTTCTATTTCGTGCAATGAAGTACTAAAACTGATGATATAACAGCCCACTTTGAATTCAATTTTTCGAAAACATTTCATTTGCGGTTGAAATTGATGGTGATTCTAATTCCACATGGTTATAACATCTTTATCAAGACTTCTGATAAGTGGAAAATGTGTTACTCTCTGTTGATCAAGTAGGTCATGGATAACCTAGGCTGTACCTTACTGAATCTGTTTTAACTCCAATATTTAGGAATACGTAATAGTAAAATTAACTGTGGTGTAGCTTATTTACTGGGACACCATAACCGAGGGTATAAAACATCTCTTAAAGTAGAGATCCGTGTACGGGCATCCCTATTATCTGTGATAATCGCTAATAAAGTTTTTCCCGAACCTAATGCCGGCAAATAGTTCTTCCAATCTAGACTTGATAGCTATCTCTCTCTCTCTCTCTGTATATATATATATATATATATATATATATATATATATATATATATATATATATATAGTTATAACTTTATTTGGGGATAAATTGCCAAATGTGACAACACTTGTATTATTTATTTTCAAATAAAACTAAAAACCAAAAAAAATGACGCCTCAAAAGCGATAAATCGCCAATTTGTTGCCTACGCATTTTCAGGCTTCAAAAACATCAAACCAAAACATTGTCATGTCCTATGTTAATAATATTGCTCACATACTAACGGAAATATGCAGTAAAGGATATAATACAAATGAAGAAGCATAATCAAATAAAATAAAATATTCAAAATGCAAATATGCGTTTGCAAACACACAAGAATAAAATCAAAATGATAAAGAGAAATATATTGTTATGTACAAGAGGAAATGAAAGGTGATTTGCCCTGTACAAAGGCAAACAAAGAAACAGGTAAAGCTATTGGTTTTAGAAGGCAGTTCCTGAGTTTAATTTTTAATTTTTTAGGCTGTCAAACAAAGTTTTGGAGCTCAATTGATTTTGAGATGAAATAACATCTATGATATCATAGTTCTAAACCAACCTTTTAAAAACCGCATCTGCTTTCAAAGAAGCTTATGTAATAGTTATGCAATACTTCTAAATGAAGATAAAGATATATGCAATTAAAAGATGCTGATGAATACTGTTATAATTTTTTCACTGCCTACGCTGTTTCGTGCTTCAATTATTCTTTGTCTTCAGTTATTCAAAAATCCTTAACGAAAACCACATCATGTTCTTACACGATTATATTCAGAATTCAAATATATGTAGGCAAACACACAGAAATCAAGTCTAAATGCTTAGGGAAAAAAATACTATTAATATACTTACAATAAAAAATGAAATATAATTAATTCTGTACAAAAAGGGATAAAATATGACTTCAAGCTATATTATTCTTTAGAAGGCAATTCCTGAATTTACATTTTATAATGTAATGGCGGCAATTTAATAAATTTCCTAAAACTTAAAAAAATCTATTGAATTCTAGAGAAGGCAAAATAATAATAATAATAATAAAAGGGGGAAAAGGAAAATTCTCATGGTTTCTAATAGGCTGTCTACCCCTCCCCTCCATCATCGTGGAAACTGACAAACCACTTCGGATGAACACAATGAGATAATCGCCACGGATGGAGTAAGCTGTAAAACAATCTCTGATGCATTATTCGACGCCATCCATCACCGGAGTGGGCTTTTGGGAAGAAACGCATTGAAATTGCGGAAGCGTCACTGATAGAATACAATCGAGACCTCTAAATTTAGAGTCGGATTACGAAGATTGAGGAAGGAAGGGAGGGGATGATTCACTGGCCTGTAACACCACCTGGGTTTGGCTGACTGAAGAAACAGGAATAGCATGTGTTCTGAAGAAACCCTTCAAAAAAATTGCAGTGAGTTCGATTTCTCAGTGTACTACGAACGACCATTATTGTTGATAGATGACTTTGGGTTGAGTAAGTTTATATTATGGAAATGTCAAACCAGCTGCGAATTCCCTCTGTTTAATTCGATAGTTTATTTGTTCTGTCCGTAACTGTAAGTTTAACTGCAATTAAAAGAAAATATTTATGATTTGGGTGAAAGGAAATGATTGAGAATCGTTTGGTATTTTTTCACTGCTAGAATACAGAGCGAGGAAATATAAAGAACGTCAACCATTTAAATGAGAAATTAATAAATATGAAACAATAAATGACACGATTTGATACAATAAAATGTTACAAAATTTTAATTAAAAATTTCGAGAATAAAAAAGAATTTTTTTCCTCGTGAGTAATATTAAGATTTTATATATTTCAATTCATTGTTACGTTTTCCTGCATTTTTCGACTGAATATGATTAAAATTGGAAAGATAAACGAGAATTCTAACCTGTGAAGCCAATATATGTTATTTTCATTTAGTAAAGGAATTTTATATTAAATATATTTTAATATTATTTAAAATATTTTAAATGATATCCAACATTCTTAAAATTTTATAGACTTAAAGCATGAAACAAGTTGAAATATTTCTAATAGATGTTAAATAAAATTTCTATAATTTTTTGATTTTTTTCTGTTTATTTATTATAAAGGATTACCTAACTTTTGTCCAATGATGAAAAAAGTGCGAAATAAAGTGTTTAGTAGTAACTTCAATTATTTTAATATTGGAAGTAGGATGAATTTTTGAAAATTTAAAAACTTTCTCTATTTGAAACATATTGAAGCTTTTATGTAATATTTGTCACGTTATTTATCGACTGTTTTGAGAATTTGAAACATTTTAGTTTTATTAGCTGCAAAATTTGTTTGAAAGTTTAATTAAATAAATCTTACTTGAAAAAAATATTCCCAAAAGTAAAGAAAAATATTATAAATACATGCTGATAAAAAATCATAACTAAACAGTCGTTAGCAAATTATCGTGTTTTCTATCGACTTTTTTCTAGTTTATTTTAAATGATTGTGACAAGAAGCTGATAATATCAGGCATATGATTAACCTCAAAAAATTTATTGAAACTATTTTATTTCGCGTGACTCATATCAAAAATGAAAACGATTGTGAATCTTCTTATACTTAGATATGTATCAAAGAACAGTAGGATTTTTAAATTCGTTCCAAATATTAAAATTCACCTGATTAAATATGTCCCAATTGCACACATTTTTGTCCTTGGACTACTAATGTAATTTTTTGATGTAAAACGAGTTTGAAAATAAATCATATTTCGAACTCATAACAGTTTGAATTTTGAAATCCCATTTTTGAAAAAATTTGTTCTTTATCTCGCTCTATTTATAATATCTTTTTGATGTTTTGAATAGTATTATTGCATTTTAAGTCAGTTGTTTATGTTTGCCTTGATGTTATATATGAAAATATTTTGCCTAAATAAGTAATGTAATACGATTTCTTATTTTGAATTAAATTTTTGATCAAGGTCAGTGAATCCTTGACATATAATTAGTATTTGTTTATTTATCGTACAATGTATAATGACTGTTATGCTATCGCGCAAATGATATTATTAGATTTTCTGCATTGTTTATGAGTTTTGAGAAACTAACTTAACAAAAAGAGTAACAAACAATTAAAATGAAATCTGCTATGCATATTTCACTGTATCATGTCAGAAAATTTCTTGAATAGCCAAGCACCGTGTGCTTGTGCAAGTTAAATTATATTTTTATTCATTTTAATTGTTTCATTGAATGATTTACTTTAGTTCTGCAAATGATGGGGAAAACTTTGTCTCGCATTAATTGTTTAAAAAAAATATCACATTTCTTATTTATTTCATTTCATATCATCACGGGCTCTAATTGACATTCATCTAAATGCGAAATTCATCTTTTTTTAAATGCGATGGCAGCGCGTTATTAAAAGCTGATTTATTTTGAGATGGTCGCTTAGTTAATAAAACTTCAATTTTTCACCAACAGATTTTTGTTGACGCCAAAAACCTCATCTCAAAAACAACATCATGTTCTGACATAATAATAATTTTTTTCATAATTTGATGAATTATTTTAGAAAGAAGACCATTTACGCTTTTAAGTTAAGCTAATAAGATAAACTTATGCTATTAAAATAAGATTCCTGCCTTATTTTCACAGCTCCATTTATGAATCCATGATAGATTATTTCGAATGATTGAAAGTTTTGATTGAATTAGATGAATAAATTAGGTGGATTAGGTGTGTAAAAAATAAAACCTAATTTAACGAATGATAATTAAAACAACATACATAATTTTTGGAGTATTTTAGAATAGTTTTAAATTATAGAAATAAGAAATTGTATCTCATTCTTTGGAAATATCTTTATTTTAAAAATAATCACAATTATCGAATTTCAAGCTGGATATTGCACAGCATTGAGTAAACCCAATAAATTAAATAATGGGGTTTTCATAAATAAACCTGAAAGCCTCACTATTTTGCATTTTTATTATTACTTGCAGCAACATACACTCACAAATGTATAACATTTGAAAGAATGGAATCAATACACTTGATTTATTCACATGATTTTCTAACCATGCGTCTCATTTAAAATATAATTCTATATTACCATAAGTTGAGTGATGACATCCAGTTTGTTTTGCTTCTACGAGACGTACGATAAATTTACATCATTCTATCCCAACAACAATTTATTACATGGAATTCACTCCACATGCCTCAATTACTACAGAGAATTGGCCTCATTTAATGAAATACGGATGCTAAATTTCTTACTGTAAAAGTTTTGAAAGGGAGTTTTTCAGAAGTTAACATTTAAAAAATAAACAAAAAAAAAATTCCCAAGACTTTTTTTTTTTGTAATCAGAAGAAAAGATTTCGTAAATTCGAACGTTTTTATTCATTTATTCTCCATTCGGGTCAAGAAATATAAATTCCCCCCTGGCCAATACAAGGCGTTTATTTGCTTTACATTATGGTCATCGCTAAGTAATTAATCATTATAACGAATAAAAATTACCGGTAAATGGAATAAATCTATTACTCGCTTTTCTTGAAATTATTATTAATGATTAATTAATATAATTAATGGGTTATTAATCAGTAACTGTATAATAATCACACCACAACGTATATACTAATCACATAATTTATACGTTAAAAATAACTTAACTATCTTTTAATTTATATATTAAAGGGAAATATATAACGTATATATTATCCTTAAGGAGAAAACCAAAAATAAGTTTTCAGCACCTCCTTTATTCTTGCTTTCTTAGAGGCTCTCTAAAGGTTTCAGTGTGCACACAAACCCCTAGGGATAGATATCTTTATCTTGTTCTATATATACTCGTTTTCCTTGGCGTGTTTTATTTTTTCTCGCCAATATTGTTAATGCGTGTTTGCTTTCTGAAGAAATGTATATTTTTACAGCTGTTAAAAGGCGCAGAATTTTCGGCGGATTTCACAAAGAGAGTGAAATTTTACGATATGAAGATGTGTCATTCAATTTAACGAATTGTATGAGTCGCTAAATTCCTGAAGTTACAATTTCCTTATTTTGAACTAAAAGTTACTTTTTTATTAAAACTAAAAATTGGTTATACAATTTCTTATGTTAAATTTTTAAAAAATCTGGGAATAATTTTTGTAAATTTATAGCGGTATCTTGGAAATTTATGAATTATTATCATGCATATTTTTGCTTGTAATTTAATTAATAACTTGATTCCTTTTAAATGGAATTTATTAACTGTCGTTTCGTTTTTTCAGCACATACATTAAACATAAATTTTGACATTGAAGTCTTCTGTTAGAAACTCTTCATTCAACTCTTTGATTAACGTTTCAATTTTTTAACTTTCGTTTTTAATTTTGGAAGAAATTAATAAAATGTTTGACGATGTTTCAAAAGTTTTATATACTTTCATTATTTTGTTTCACTCTTAACGTAATTTATCTTTCATTCAAAAACAATTGTTTGAGACAATGCGTATTAAAGCTAAAATTTGTTTTGAAAATTTTTAATAAGCAATTAACTATATAAATAATATCAACTTCTTTTAATTCAAAAATTTTTTCTATAAAATCAATGTGAAGGAAAGATTAATAACAAGTGTAAATGCTTTTCTGATCAACTTCACAATTATAAAATTTAATATTAATTTATATAGTTGAAAAAGACAATAGCATATTATTTCATAAATAAATGCAATCAATTAAGTTATATAAGTCTTAAAAAATACAAAAAAAAAACTTCAAAAAAATATTTTATTTATATACCAAAAAATAGAAAACTTTGGTGTGGAGATATTGTTTCTTTATATCGATATTTTCTCTCACTCAATGATAAATTTTCATTCTTTAGGATTTAATTTCCTTTTAATATTATTTTCATCACTTGAAGCTTTTATGAGTTAGTTTCCAAACTCACATTTTTCTGTTTCTTGTTTCATTTCTTCTTATTTTTTTTAAATCTTTCAACATATTTCTTATTATACTGAAATAAAAATATTTTTGATTCAATCCAAATTGCACTTCTGATGTAAACTATTAGCCATATTCTACTGAAATTGTGATTTTCAACAAACAATGCGGTGCTGAAAATATTTAAATATAGAGTTGTTATCATGAATATAGAACAGCACGAAATTTGAAAGATTTGTTACGTGAGTGAAAAAGGGATTTTTTAAATCCTATTTCACCACTAAGAAAATTAACCTGATTAACTAAATGCTAGTAAATTGCGATTTTCAGCAAACACTTCGGTGTTGAAAACATTAAAATATAGTATTGACATCACGAATATGAAGTGCTCGAAATCTGAAAGATTTGTTACGTTAGAAAATGAGTGATCCTATTTCACAATCAAGAAAATGAATCCACTTAAATAAATGCTAGTAAATACGATTTGTTATTAGATAACTATCATATTCAGAAGTGACAATATTAGCTAGAGATCTCATTATTTTGAATTCCGGTCAGTATCAAATGATAATATTCTAAATATCCATGTCATAGCAACAAAAGAACATCCATTTTGAAATACAGCAGATCACGAGTGTTTAATTTATGCTTGCTTTGAACCCTATCATATAATGACGCCAATATCTTATTAATATTAATATAAAGGATATGAGCTTTCTATTCTTAAGCCGAGACGTTGCTACCATTTTATTAGACTTCCATATTACTAAAATATTAGCAAAGCAATAATAATAATTTCCAAAAAGAAAATCGAATAAATTCCATATTTTGTTATTATTTTAATGTGCTACTATTACAGTCAAATAATTTTTATTTCTCAGTTAATACATTCATGTAATCTTGCTGTCTTTTTGAACTTCTGATATCCTATGAAACAAATTATTCGTGAAACGATTTCCTTCTTGAATATTTCTTGTAAGATAATATCTGCCAAATCTGACGTTCTCAGATCACTAAATTATTCAAAACAACAAGACGCAGCGTTATTGCATTATTCACTATACACCTGCGACAACGGAAGTAGTGAATTATTAAAAAGCAAAGCATACGCATTCCCTTTCATTAATATCGTTATGAATATCACGGTAAAGGTTTATAATTTATAAATATTATCCCTTTGCAATTGTTTAGCGAGGAAGCAATAAAATAATTTTTGACGCAGCTGTAAAATCGTATGCATAAATAAATTCGATTGTGCAATATACTTTTATTTTCATTCGTATTCTGTTTTTTTTTCTTCTTTTTTTTCTTTTTCGCCTAAGCTTTAATGTGGTGGGGAAAGATAAATGAAATGAATTTTTCTTTCGTAATATTTAAATATATTTTTTTTTGCTCTAGTACTTTAGTGTCTAATTTAACTTTTGGTTGTCAACTTCAAGAACTATGAAATTAGTTCTATTTAGTTTCTTAATAGTTCTATTTAATTATGATTCTTCTTTAAGACTTACAAATACTAAGACTAATTATTAAAAAAAATATTCGACCCGGTTTCTAATTTAAAATTGTCCTAAAGCATCAAAGTATAAGATTAAGTCAGACTCAAATAAAATAAATCTATATTCTGTCTATAATCCAGGGTGCTTGCTGCTGGTTGAGGATAGAGTGTTTAAAACAATTTTCGTTGCTAATTAATAAATAGTGAAATCATTAATTAAACATATTTTGAAAAAGAAAAGAAAGCAAAAAAAGTCAGAAGAAGCCTTTCTAAAATATTCTATTATCAATTTCACGATTTATGATCAGTTTAATTTTTTAAAGGTTAAATTAGAGAGCTTTTATTTCAAGTATTGCAAAAATTGGAAAGATAATTCATTTTTAAGATTTTTACTTTTAAAATTAAATGTAATTACTAATTTATGATTAAGATTTTTTTAATTAAGTGAATTTTATGATTTCAGATTAAGACTTTTTAAAAATTAAACATAATTACTAATTTATGATTAAGTTGAAAAATTGAAAATAAAATGCGATTAATGATTCAAGATTAAGACATTTAAAAACGAAATGTAATTAATGATTCAAGATTAAGAACTTTTAAAACGGAATATCATTAATGATTCAAGATTAAGAAATTTTAAAAGGAAATGTAATTAATTATTCTTTAATATACGTTTTTTATAAGTAAAAACTTGGAAAAAAGCAAGGATCAGATGAAAATCAAAATTTGGACTTAAACAGTATAATTCCTTTTCGATTGTATAGATACATGATATTATGTATTCCAAGCTAAAGTAATTAATGCATAAACAAATGTGGTTGATTGTAATCCAGATCTGCGGACATCGTATCTAAAATTACAGCTACCCGACATATAGTAGTAATAAAAGAAGCAACGGCATTCCCGGTTTGCACATCATGTAGTATAGTCATCAGTCTTTTACAATATTTTTATGAATTTTACGTAAATGTTGTATATATTTGTAAAAAACTTAATTGTATAAAATTAATTGTAATGGAATCACGCGTCAGCTAGAAAAAACCGTTCTGAGGGTATTTACAACACAAGATAACCATATCGGACTGAATTGGCGATATAGGTGTGTTGGCGACATAAAGTGGTCACTAGCGGTTTTTACTGCACGCTAAAATAAGTTATAGAAGCCGAGAAATAAAGATTTGTTCTTAAAGAATATTAGCGAAAGATTTGGCGTTTCCCCCGCCCACTTTTGACTCTAAGTCACGGCTTTAGGAGGGGAATCAAACAAGTTCGAAGAATGAGGTACTTTAGTTGACTTAGCTAGAGAGCGTCTTTTTTGACTTGTGTTCTATAGCTTTAATGTTACCCAAAATTAAAGGATTGAATAGAGTTAATTCGCTTTGAATTTGTTGCTTATTTTTCGTATATTTAATACAGGTTCTCCTAAACAATAAAGTATATCCTCGCATAATTGTGATATTTTTCGTAACAATGTTAATCCATACTAAACAATTTTATATGATATTGCAAACATTGTAAAAAATTATTCTATAATGATTATTTTACTTTCATAATTATAATCACTATAATTATATATATATATATATATATATATATATATATATATATATATAT
>JAOUZG010019159.1:4535470-4551186 GCA_026289955.1 Argiope argentata
AATGCTTTTTATTTATCCCTTTTTTTCTAACCATCATTTTTACAAATACTCATATATTCTTTGCTTACCAATCTTTTACTTAATAATTCATTTTCTTGCGTTATATATTTGCTGCTTTATTTAAAATGCGAAAGTGATATCTTTGGCGAACTTCGTTTGAAAACTTGAACTCATTACAAATTCTTGCGCTTTTCAGAAAACGTGTTCAAGTTACAAATTCCGCTACTGGTGCTTAAATGATGATGTTACAAGATGTAATATTCACCTCAGGATTCTTTCCGTACATTAAAGAGTGCGTCTTTGGAATTTTAATTAATCTTAAGTAAAAATTTTTTGATTAAAATATTTATCTCGAAGTGAGTATAAGTGAAACTGATATCCGAGGGCTTTAGGTAACTTTCAGAATCTAAATATTTAGTTTTAAAAATAAATGGCCATTTCCTGTTTTATAAGCTGATTGGCCGCAGCATATTTCATTACAGTCGTTTAAAATAATGACATAAAACAATCAGTCATAGTCAGTGAATCAAAGTCAATCAACCGTTTCAAGAACAGTCAATGAATCATTCTTTGGAATAAATTAAGAATGTTATTTTTTATGATGCACAGAATTTTGATGGGGAGCTATTTTTAACTACATTGATTCGATGCAAACTTCTGAAAAATTGCATTTATACATATGATAACATCTTAGTTTTGAACTATTTTATTAAATAAAAGAATGAACGATTATGAAATATTTAATACAATTGATTGGCTTATACTGAATATTAGTTAAATACCTTGCTCTTATTTGTAATGTGATATTATTACTATTACTTTCATGCACTTAGAACATACTGTATAATCTATACCATATAAGGATTTTTTTATTAAATACATAAATTTATAAAATATTAAAATTTGCCATTCAACATATAAAGCACAGAGCTGAAATTATCTACTTATATTCCATAAAGTTGCTTGGTAAGTACCGCCATATATCCCAAGTTTAAAAATTCTTTTAAAAAATCCCATTAATTACAATTATTACGCAATGATAATGAAATCTTCTTTTGTAAAAATAAAAAAAATTAATCACTATTGAGTGCAAAACATTCAGTTTCTTGTTCAAATTTTCATTCGTTAATAAAATACTTTTCATTCATCCAATCAAGTTCAAATACACTTTCTAAACTTTTTGTGGATGCAACATGATGTTAATACAGGTGTTTTCAAATATTAATTTGGTTAATTTTTAAATTAGTTAAAAACTAACTTTCCCACAAAAAATCTTCATATTCCCCTCCGTCAATGAGTAACCCCGCTAATAAGGTTAGGCTTAACACGTTTTCGATCTATTATTTCAGATGATTCTGTTTATTTTCTTAATGTTTAAGCATTTAAATTTAAACACTGTTAATTTTAAAAAATCGAATTCTTTTTGAGGCAATTTTGAATTGAAATAAAGCAGAGCAAAGGAAATTAAAAATTTCTAATCTGTATCGCGTTACCCTAACTGGTCTGTAAAATCCACTCATTTGCGTTGCCCTAATTGGCTTTGAAAATTCATGCATGCACAGTGTGTTCAAATTTATTGTCTAACGGATACGGACGTGATTTTGTTTTGGGCAGGCATAATTTTTTAATAAATTATTTATAATTGTAATTATTTTATGAAAAGCCGCTTTGGACATGTTTAATAAATGAAAAGAAATATGGATATCATAGCTGATCTCATTCGAGTGAATACTAAAATGGAATAAGTAATACTAAAATGGGGGTTTTTTTCTAGTCTAAATAAAAGATTAAGATGAAATTTGCTCTGCATATTTCAATGTATCCTGTCAAAACATCATTTCTTAAACGGCCAAGCATTGCATGCTCGTGCAAGTTAAATTGTATTTTTATTCATTTTAATTGTTTCATTGAATGAGTCACTTTAGTATTGCAAACGATTAAAAAACTTTGAATCGAATTTACTGTTAAAAAAAGTATTACATTTCCTATTTATTTCATTTCATATAATCGCGTGCTCAAAATGATATTTTTCTAGGTTTTATTTGCTGTAGTAATGAATTTATTTTTTAAAAAATCAGAGCTTTTTTTAAATGCAATACAACACATTATTAAAAGCGGATTTTTTTAGATGCCCGTCAGTGAGTCCTTGACATATAATTAGTATTTGTTTATTTATCGTATAATGTAGAATGACTGTTATGCTATCGTGCAAATGATATTATTAGATTTTCTGCATTGTTTATGAGTTTTGAGAAACTAACTTAACAAAAAAAAGTAACAAAAGATTAAAATGAAATCTGCTAAGTATATTCCAATGTATCATGTCAAAACATCATTTCTTAAACGGCTAAGCATTGCATGCTCGTGCAAGTTAAATTATATTTTTTATTCATTTTAATCGTTTCATTGAATGAGTCACTTTAGTATTGCAAATGATCCAAAAAACTTTACCTCGCATTTATTGTTTAAAAAAATATCGCATTTCCTATTTATTTCATTTCATACAATCACGATCCCAAAATGACCTTTTTCTAGGTGTTATATGAGGTTGTAATTAACTTATTTTTATAATCAGACTACCACAAATTATGAATGGGATGGCATCACGTTATTAAAAGCTGATTTTTTAATATGCTCGTGCAGATTAAAAAAATTCAATTTTTCACCTACTTGATATTTTTGTCTCATCCCCAAAAAATATCATATTCTGACATGATAAAAAAATTTAACAGTTAAAATGTGAATCAAACGGTTTATAAAAATATAATATATTGATATTACAATTCAATGACTAATTTGAACTGGCAATCACAAATTGCAGCAATTCTTCATTTGTGTCCTCGTTAAATACAAATACTGCAATTTAGACAAAAAGCGAAGAAAAAAAAAGTGATTTAAAACATGCTTCTTCCTCCTGAACACAATTACATGCTTCTGCAAAATCACACCTAGTCCACTATGAACAGTATTCACTTTCAATCACAACAACATCATCTCGATCACCGCCCATCCCTGAAGGTTTGTCAAGCTCGAGTTTTATTATGTTTTTTTTTCCCCTACTCATCTGTGAGCTACCTCGTAAAATCCAGTAGAGCAAAACACTGTGGCAGAGCGTTCGCTTTTTTTCCCCCATCGTCCTTGACATTGCTGCAGAAGCAACTCATCCCATTCACCAAGCATAGCCAACCCCACTCGCCTATACACTCCAGCAACAGAGGAAGGGCGGAATGGATATTCTTCTTTGGATGGAAGAATTAAAAAGAAATAAATAAGCCAAGAGCGAAAAAACATGTCACCGATCCAGTTTCAGTATGGATGTTCGTTCACCTATACCGGACGAAGGAATTTTCCTCTCTCCAGTGCGCGTATACGTCTGTACTGTGACTTATTCGCCTGTTGATTATGGGTTAGGTAATTCGGTTAGGTGCCAAACACCTGGATGTTAATTATAGGATGGTGAATTGTTTCGTCATGGACTCATAGAGGATTGGGCACGAAGGAATGAGGTAATGTAGCCTTATGACTGTAGCGTATTGTGGGATAAATTATTTCTCTGTGTTAGTTTGTTTTTCACTCGATGGAGTTGATAAAGATTTGTAGATTGTGGGGGGATGTTGTTGATCTTTAAAGTTTCGTCCAGTTTTCCATGTTTTTTTCTCGGAAATAAAGCTCTGTGCCATATATTGATTTATTGCTGTTTTAACACTAATTATATCTTTTTTTTTTTTACCATTGTCAAAATGATATGTTTTTCTTGTTCTAAGAAGTTGATAGTTCGCATTTAATTGGATATTTCCAGAAAAGCTAGATAAATGCATAATTGTTTAAACTGAAAATGTATATATTAAACTCTACCAATAAGTATTAAATTTGTTAAATCTACCAATATATATAACATTTTCATGTCAAATAATTGACATTTTTCTTATTCAAACATAAAAATTGTGATATAACAGTAATTGATTGCTTAAAACATTAGTTCTTAACTCCATTTGATAGTTTAAGAATTTATCGTAAATTTAATAAACACATTGATCTATGACAAAGGGGATTTCCAACTAGCAATTTCTGCTGAATCTAACGTGTACCAGTAGATCGGTTAAAAAACTTATTTTCTTAAGTTTCTTACCTAAATAAATAAATTAGGAAATAATACAAATTTTATGAATAATAGAAAATTTTAAAAATATTGATTCTTTATTTAGCATCATTGGTCATATTTAGATTTTTTCATTATACTCGGTTGATTAACGCATTAAGGACTGCATTAAGACATAACTCGAAACGAAAAACACGAGAAAACTCATGAGAAATCCTTAATGAGTTAATAGAATACTTATAAAGCAGAACATTCTTATAGATACTTATCTTATTCATAAGGATCATGTAATAAATGATATTTAATCATTATCATAATAAACATAAGTATTAATATACAAAAATTGCAACGAAATATAAAATTAAATTTTCCATCTCATGACAGAACGGATCTAATGATGTGAGTGTATAGTGTGCACATATACATCATCATCTCACGAATTTTCTCTCTATTCATTTCTGAATTCTAGTATTTTTTAGGTAATAATATATGACCATATAAAGGCAATAATTCACGGTGAGAATTGTATTTATTATTTTACATTTAAACTAGCTCTATCAGTGAAATGTCATGCAAAGGAATTATTTTGTTATTATAAGAACATTTGCAATAATTTAACTTATAAATAAGAATTCGGTTACTTGAACATTTCCGCTTTTTTAAAGCAAAGTATTATTTTTTAAATAAAATAAAATCTAATTATTATTTACTAAATATTATGTGGCAGAATTTTTCATAACTCTACAATTATTTATAATTTTATTAAATTGTGCTGAAATGTGTTCACATTCTTTATGTTTAAAAGTAATTAAATGATGAGCAGTTTTTGATTTATAACTGTACATTTACTGTATAGACATTCAAATATTATGATATCTATTAAGAATGGTATTTATTTTTTAAATTTCATTAATAAGAAATCTAAAAATTAAACTTCAAATAATTTTCTTGCAAGAAAACACGCCAAATCCTAATTCTTTCAAATACTGTTTTTGCATGCAATGTTAGTGCTGACATTTTATGTTATATAAGAAAAAAGAATGCTATCAGTAAAAAAAATGATAAATGAACAGAGTGTTAGAAAATTTTTTACTACAAATTTATAATACAAAAATATGAGAATAAGAAATTGTTCATCTTTTTTATTTGTTTTAAGATATTTTATTTAACTAAATGCTTATAAATAAAAAAAAAACTATCGAATATTAGTGACGAGAAAATTCATTCTAATATTCAGATCTTAAAGAAAACTTTTAATTAATACTTTATTTTCAAATTTTACTTATAAACTTTGTAAATAATTTAAACTTATTAAAAGTAATTAAATAAAATTTAAAAGAAGTTTAAAATGAAATCTGCAATGCATATTTCAATGTATCGTGTCAGAACCTAATTTCTTGAATGGCTAAACTCCACGTGCTCGTGCAAGTTTATATTTTTATTCATTTTAATGGTTTCACTGAATGAGTCACTTTAGTATTGCAAACGGTAAAAAAAAAAAACCTCGTCCCGCATTTATTGTTTAAAAAAATATCACATTTCCTATTTATTTACTTCCACATAATCACTTGCTCAAAATGACATTTTTTTTTTGCTGTAGTCCTTAACTTAAAAAAAAATCAGAGCTTTTATAAATTTAATGGCAACACGTCATTAAAAGCTGATTTTTTGAGGTGCTCGTGCTGATAATAAAATTTTAATTTTTTGTCTACGGTTTTTTGTTGACGCCACAAACTTCATTTCCAAAATAACATCATGTTCTGACATGATAATAATCTATATTTTTAGCTATTAATGAGACATATATTAATCCAAAGTTATTCGAGTTTGTTCATTTTCTTTATAAACGTCTTGAAGGATGTTTCATTTATAATTTGCTAGAAACATGAGTCAATGATAATAAGAATTAAAAAAAAAACATTTTAAAAATAGCATTGCTATTGATATTTGAATTGCATACGAAATCAGACGATGCATTCTCAGCACATCATAAATTCTCGAAGTACATAAATACGATACGTAAAAAAAAAAAGAAAGACTAAATCTTTTCCTGTTCAATTTATCATCCATTTCGGAACATCCGCCTCCAGTGTCGCGATGTTAATAACAAATCTAGATGTCATATATCTAGAAATTAAGTCTTCGTCCCTGACCTGACGGTGACATTTTCTTGTGTGAAATATGGGTGCTTCTTAGACGCTTCTATCTACTCATACTTGCATTCTTGGTCTGAAGCATTGTGTACTTTTTTTTGTCATCGGACTTCTGCCTCACAAAGGCTCTTGTCAACAATGCAGCTCAAGAATGGAATTCATTTTCTACCACCCTTTTGTGGTGCCATGTTTTTTTTTTTTTTTTCTTTTTCCGATCCGATTGGCTTTGCATGCTGGGAGCTGATGCTGTTATCTTGATATTTTATTCGATGGCAACGCCATCAATCAAGTCGAAAACCCCAGGAAGGGAAAAAAGCAATCGTCCTCTGCAATGGATTTGAGCAGCCGAGATTTGGCAGAAACTCGTCCTGGTTTGGGGATTGTTTGACTTTGGGGCTTGTTACTTCGGATTGATATCGTTTTCTTTACAAATCAGATTTATCTTGGAAATAAAATAATGGTTGGAAAACGATCTGAACTTTCTCTTTCTTTTAATTTTAATAAAAAACAGTGCTTTCTGTTATGATTTATTCTGTTATTTCGTGATTCTCTGGGAAACAATACTTAGCACATTTTTTTTTTATTATCTCTGTCACTAGTATCATTCCTCCACATCTACAGCGTTTTATTTATTTATTTTTAAGAACACTATTTTAATTTATTTCGTGTTATAATTTTTTTTTTGCTTTTTTTAAAATAATAAAATGATTAAGTTTAAGAGTTTTTTTCCTTATTTTTTTAAAGTATAAAATATTTTTTTTCTATTAATATACTTGAAATCAAAGCTTTTTTGAACTGCCAAAACTAGGATAATAACATTTATATAACAAGTTGTTATATCCCCCTCTTTTTTTTAGTTTTATCACCTGTTATACGTTTTTCATTTTATGTTGGAATAACATTTCTGTATATTTATTGGATATTTTCTGTGATTTTGAGGATTTTATTGGATATTTTCTGTGATTTTGAGGATTTCATGGAAAACAATGAATTATATCTTTTATTTACTTTACAAATGCCATCATATTTCCTTTTATAAGTCACCTTTTCTGTATCGGCAGAGTATATCCCTCTATCAATTTAACTTCAATAAATAACTCTCTACCATAGATTTTCCTTTCATATTCTATATATTTAACGCATTATTTAAAGTGCCTCTAAAAAGACGCTTCCGTAAATTGAAAATCAAAATAGAAATAATTAATTGCATTTTAATTTTTCACAGTTCAATGAAATAAAGAATAATTTTTTTTAAATTATTTCCCCATTTATTCTATGCATTTTCAGTAATTACTTTAACATTTTATTTAAGGTTATTTTTTAAAATCAAATACTTTTAACAGAAATTAATAATATAATAGGTTAACTTTTATTATAAATTAATTAAATTGATTTAATATATAGAGTAAAGCTATTTTCTAACTCTCCTGGATTGCCAATATATTTTTCTTGCAAGTTGTATCTGGCACGAATTAGCATTTTTAACAATTTTGATTTTTGCCAGTTTGTAACTATATACAAAACTCTAATTCTTTGATGAAAAATTTTTACACCGCAATGAATTTAACACATTGATTAACTAATTAATAAAGTTTGAAAATATCATTAGAAATTTTCTGAAGATGATTCTTCATGTGAACAAAAAGTCTATTGAGTCTGAGGAATGAAGATATAAAAGAAATAAGCTTCAAACAGAAAATTAAAAAATTGAGCGCTAAAATAGACTTAACTGCGGCCCGATAAGCAATCGCTATTACATGTCAACAGAAATCTTTCAAAGCAATTATTTTTCAATAATTGTCTTTCCAATTCTTAGAAGACCCAAAAAATGATAACCATTTTAAGGATAATAATTATATATGCACAAATTTTTCCCTTAATTTTATTAATTATTTTTATTCAATTGCGAACACTTACCGTAATAATATTTTTGAGGTCGGGATATCCTGGTTGGTAGAGCGTTGGACTTGTACTCCTCAGGTTACGAGTTCGAAACTCACCGATCAATAGATTCCCCGAGTGTGTGGCGGCTGGCGTTTGTTAAATCTGTCATTTTTGCAAAGTCCTCCATGTGGAGAGTAATGCCACTGGGGGTACTGGGTCAGAGGTGATCGTTCTCTGTTCCAGGTCTAAATTACGGTCTGAGATGTATGAATGAATTTCCACGAATGAAGTCCAGCCCCTGAAAAGGGTTGTAACCAGTATGTAGCTAAGTCGTACTCTTGCCCCTAGATGGTGATACTTGTAAAACAATGGAAGCGTATCTCTGTCTTAAAATCTGCTGATGTTTCAGCGGGGCTTGTTCATGGCAAGTGCCATAAATAACAACAATAATCTTTTTAAATGCCATGATGGATTTGAAACTCATCTATGAAAACATTGAATAGCATGTTTTTACTAAAAATTGCCAAGAGTTTCATTTCTGCTTCTATTTCGCCATTTTTTTGAAATTTGTAGTAAATTGATTCAACTGAAATAATGTTTTTCTGCCGTATAACAAATATATTTATTATTCAACGTGTTAAAAGACCAATAATCAGGGGGGACAAACTGGTCGATAAAAGTGGCTAGTACTATGTCCGCTTTTATAACGTTTTTTATCCAATAGACCACAAGATTAAATTTCAGTTTGTTTATGTAATACTATACAGTTAAAAGAGAAAAGAAAATAAATCAGTTGATGCATGTTTCAAAGCTTTGTCTATTTTATACCATAAAACAACAACAACAACAAGCAAGAAATGATGTTGACTCGATGATCACTATGCGAAAAGGGTGAAATAATTTCCATTTCATATATTTCTGGGAATGGATTGTTTGGACTTCATCCAGGCACATTGGCAAAGAGATGAGTATCTCGGGCACCGTGCCTACATATCTGCAGGGAAATGCAGAGAACGCTACAAATGCAAGGCATTTCTTGACGTAAGGTGTCATTGGAGTGCAACTGCGGATTTGCATTGCATGAATCAGACGCTGAGGGTGATAAATAGATCTCTTAGGAGCAGTTTCAAGACTTGAGTGTCTAATTATTCAGCACCTATTAGTTTTGCAACCTGAAAGCTATTTGTAAATCATATAACGATATTTTTATAACTTAAACTAATATAACGATAATGTTTGGAATATTAAATCTATTGTATTATAAGATAAATGAATTGAGCAAGCCCCAAATTAAGATACTTTTCTTCTCTATGCAATCCACATTATGAGACTCCTATGTTTGTAAATTGGTCCCTTTTATTCTAGATTTCACCATCTTTTTAACTTCATCACCCTATTGATTACTTTTTTTAGGTTCAGTCCGCTACTTCGTGTCAGTTTGATTATATATTTGTAGACTTAATTGTAAAACATATATTGTAAAAAAAAGGTCATCTGAAGTGAAAATTACTTTCTGGTATTTTCAGAAAGGCATTTCAGATCTTTAATTGATTTATTCGGTTTTATTCCAAAAACTAATTTAAAAAATGTCTAAAAATTGTAACTTTTTTTTAAAAAGAAAATCGTCTGTCTTTTAAATGTAAAGGTTGTCTGACTAAAGAATATTATTGTTTAAATATTTAATTCCAGCAAACGATTATTTATTTACATTTCTTGAAAATATTTATCTTTTGCTTTTCTGATTTTAATTGATTTGGAATAGTTTTTCTTTTTTCCCTACTAACAAATATTTTTTTTTATAAATTCGATAAAATGTTTAGAAACAAAACGATTTTGAAAAATTATATCGCCAAAGTTTTGGATGTACGAATTAGAAATGGTCATCCGAATAACATATGCGTTGTTTTAAAAAAAAACAATTTAAAGAATTTTTTCAAAATTTTGCATAATAGTGACAAGTGGTTTAAAAAGTACAGACTTGGTTTACAAAGAATAACATCCATGTACAATGAAAAAATCATTCTACATGTCATTACGACAAATTACATTCGACTTTGAGTGTATCAAAAAATACCATTCACAGAATAATACTGGAATCTAACTCTGAATGTTAAGGAAATCATGCGTGAAATTATGCTACGAAATTGGACATTTAAACTGAACAAAGAAATTTCTTGTGGTGACAAATGACTGTCAACAAGTATAGAGTAGGCAAATTACACCTCCGCCTTTGAAGTTGTTTCAAGTTGTATGAAGATTATATCTCCTTCCTTAGAAGGATATGATCTCAAATTTTAAACATGCTTTTTTAAATCTGGTGAAGAAAATATGATCAAAGTATTGAATATGTAATTCCTAAAACTTCAAAATTTTCGTATTCACACCGATATGAAGAAACTCATTTTTTTTTTTACAAAATATGAATGAAATATTGAACATATTTTAAAACTCCTCAAGTTTCAAAATTGACATATTTACACCGATATGAATGGACGTGCAATAAAAATAAACATTCCATGACGATGAAAATCTTTTAAAATGCGAATACGTAAAATATTGATCAAAATCTTGAGAATTTTAATTTTTTGAGAATTATAAAATTTTGAGAATTATAAAATCGTTTTGTATACGAAAAATTATATCCTAAATATTTATTACGTTGGAGGAAAAGAAATCCATCATTATTTAAGAGCCATCTACCAAGAAAAAATGGATTTCTTTTTCCATTATTTTCAAAAATTCCATATGGAAAGAAATGGTGAATAATTGAAAGAAATCCATTATTTTCTAAGTCGATGGCTGTAAAATAATGATGGATTTCTTTTTCTCCAACCTAATAATATCTCTTATTATATCCTTTTATCCCAGCAGACATATATATTGTTCAGTTTTGCATAATATTTTCAAGCGATATTTGTAATATTGCATAATAATGTTGAATATTAAAATTTATAACATCGCGCAATATTTGGTAACAGACTGGTGTTGAGTAGGGACGTAAAAATGTATTGAATATAAATCTTTAGCATTTAAGATATCCAAAAAATGCCAGAAATCCATAATATTGTGCAAATCGGTCCACAGACTGGTGTAGCTTATGGAAATGTATATCGAATATCAATATTTATCATTTAAGACATTATAACATTGAATTTTAGATTGGGAAAAGATTATTTAGTAAGTTTTAAAAATAAATTTAGTTTAATTATTAGTTTTAAAGTTTTAAAATAGTTAAATAATAATGAGTTATGCTAAGAACCGCTATAATTCTAATAATAATTAGTTTACAATATTGAATAATAGATTGATGTTAACTGGATATGTAAAAATGTATCGAATATAAATATTTATCATTTAAGACTCCATAAATATCAGAAATTCGTAATATTGTATAAATTAGGTAACAGACTGGTGTTGCTTGAATTCGTAAATGGAAATCGAATATCAATATTTAGTATTTAAGGTATCCAGAAAATGCCGTATTTAATTTTAGATTTGAAAAACATTATTTAGTAGGTTTTTTAAAAAAAACTTAATTTGATCATTAGTTTCAAAATTTTAAAGCTGACCTCTTCAAGCTTTATCCATTAATATCTAAAGAGCAAATTTTTTCATCTATAACAAATTGCATTGCTGATTTCTTTTGAAAGCTGTAATAAATAAGTGTAAGCACTCATTTAGTTTATGCGTGAATACTTTCTGAATTCCATTTCAAACTCGTAACGATTCACGTTTCCATGAATTGATTCTGTCAGCTCAAACTTTACCCCAAACTCAAACAACAAATCGAAATTTCCTTCCCAAATGTTAATTCACACATATGTTGACGTATAAATATGTTTGAGCCATCGTTGCACGCATCATTTCATTACAATCACTGGAATAACGGTTTCGATGGGAAGCGTCCATGGCTTTGATTTGCATTCAAATTCGATTCATTAGAGTGAATCAACTGAAATTCCGTTTGAGAAACAATGTTGCCATGGGAACGGAACTGTCGGAAGCTGCGTTCCACATAAATTAAAGATTGTATCTTCTGGAATAAAACTTGTTTCCAAAAATACCTCAACAAGCAAAATCTTAAAGATTTCTTTATTTTCTGAATAATCCTTATAATCTAAAAATTAAATATAAAAAAATAGAATTTATATAAAGTATGTAAAAATATTTACTGTCGAAACATGAATAACTAACATTCTAATATTTTGTTTATAAAAAAATAACACAATCACCAAGAAATTCTATAAACTTTAATTTTATTTTTTCCTTTCTCTTTAATTGCCTTTTTTTTGGTATTTGTTAATAACCTTCAATATATATATTTTAGACTTTTCTCATATTTAATTTTTTTCTCTTATATGAAGCATATAAATTATTACGAGCGAAAAAAAATGACGATTTTGATTCAGCATTAAATTTTGTTTGAAAATCAGTGACGAGAAATCTGCTAGTTCGACTATTCAAGTGAATGCGAAAAAATCTTTCGACTTATCACATATATCTTAACGGAACTACTTAGACAGACATATTTAATATTTTAATTTGTTAATAAAATTTTAAAATGTTGCAAATTTTGAATCAAATTAGTCAAAAGAAGGAAATATTACTTCTAAATGTATTCTCATTTATCTTTACTGTGCGGTAGGTTTGACTATGTTCAGCGAAGAATTTTCGAGAAAACAAATATTTAAATTTTTATGAAATTTTTTTATTAATCTGTATTATTATTATAAAAGTGAAAGTTTGGATGATGATATTCAATTATGCCAGAATAGCTAAACGCAATTGGATGAAATTTAGCACAGAGATATATTATATTCTGGAATAGGACTAGATTACTATTTATTACGGTTAATTGAGTGGCTTATTATTTTTTATTAATTAAAAACTTTCTCCACCAAAAATCTACATTTCTTCATCGCCAAATCAGTTTGTTTTTTCCCACTCTAATGAGATTAGACTTAACATGTTTCCGACCGATTTTTCAAACGATTCTGTTCATTTTCTTAGCGTTGGATGCATTTAAAATAAACATCGTTAATTCATCAATTTTTCGGATTCCTTTTGAAATACTTTTGAATTAAAATCGAACAGAATAAAGGAAATTAAAAATTTCTCATCTGTATTGCGCTACCCCAACTGGCATAAAAAATTCACACAATTACGTTGCCCCAATCGGCATCAGACTGTCAGTTCTCACAAATACACGTCTAAAATTTCCACGCTTACAAAGTCGCGGGTAAAAACTAGTACAAGCATAAAATAAATAATTAAGATATAGTTATTTAAATGTTTAATTATTTAAATTAATTAAATAAATATATACTTTCGAAGAAAAAGCTTGATGAAATTTTATCATTTATTTACAAAAACTAGGATAATTTTACTGAAAAAAAAATGTTACACTTTTTCGTTTTCTTTTATAACATTACATGTGGATCATAGTCTTTGAGTGTAAGTACTATTATGTATGAATTGTATTAAATAATAAAAAGAAAAACATTGTGTGTGATATATGAAATTTTTGAATTTTTTCTACAACATTTGCATTAAACAATCATATATCCACTTCAAGTGCATTCAGCATAACAAGCAGTAATTATTTATCCCATTAAAATATTTTGATTTTTTTTGAGATATGGCGATGCACTTACAGTAAAATTAAGAAAAAAAAACCCCTCGTCCTTCAGAAAATGCATCCAACGTTTTTAAATGCTTATAAATAAGCATCAATTGCATGCCAAAAGTTTCTTGTAATTACTGAATGTCTCTGGTTGACATAGAAAATAAAAACATCAACGTAAACAGAAGCGTACTTTTTTTTTTTTGAAACTGCAAGAAAATAAGAATACTAATTTTTACCCAAATTCATGTTTTCACCATATTCAGATACCTTAAAATAAACAACAATAAAATTTAGAGACAGAGAAATTTGTGTTGGGTAACTTTTAAAATTAGTATAACTATGAGCTAATAAAATTATTAGCTCAAATTATTAGCTTTTTATTAGTATAACTATAACTAAATAAAAACTATGAGCTCATATAGCTAAGATATGGGAATGTTTCATTTCAATCGTCGCCATAAACACAAATTTGAAAGGTATTTCCTTTTTCTTTTTTCTCTGCATTCTTTGGTATTGAACTACGAAAAAGGAAATAGAATTTACATTTTTTTTTCAAAGATGTGAAATATATGAATAAAAAAGAACGAAATTAATGTTTGGAATTCTCATAAACGTCAAAAGCAGCAGTAAAAATACTTTTATGGTTTTTGGAGCACATCGAAAGACCGTCACCTATTTCTTCCTCTAAAAATACTTCAGTGAAAAATCTAATAGAAATGCATTTCAAAATAAATTTTTTTTTCTATTTTCGAATTTCATTCTTTTTGAAATAACTTTATATTTGATTTTCTTTTAGGGACCAAAAATGATTTTCTTTTCGGTTATATTTTGATGCATTCAATTCTATTTTTTTTTTTACTATTGGTTATAGCATGTCGACTAAAATGATAATTTGAATATATATTTGTAAAATATTGCAACATGTTTCAGAGTCTTTGAATTGTATTCCAACAACCGCATATTTTGACTATAAAATATTCGAAAAAAATATGATTCATATTTTTTTTTGTTCACTAAATAAAAATTCTATAAAAATTAAATAGGTTTTTTTATATAGTATCATCTCGTATTCACATGATGTACATTCAATGCAATTTTCCTACTAGCATATAAAGAATTTATTGTATAAAGTAATAGAAATAGATATTAAGTGACGTATGCATTTCGTTTATTGTATGACTGAGTACTCATGAATGCCTACTTTTTGGTCACTAGTAAAAACAATTGCCCCTTTCGACTTTCTTCTATAATTCTGAACTGAATTCAGTCGTATAATAAAAAAAAAAAGACTGTGCATATTTGCAAACTTTCTGTTGACCAGTTAGCTTCGACATTACCTAAAATTCTTTTGATATTAAAACCACGCCTCAAATTTCAGCTATATATTTTTTGCTTTTCTAACTGGAACATTCAAATTTTAAGAATTAATAAATATATAGAAAGGAAGTAAGCAAGTAAAGGAGGGATAGGCCAAAATCTGATGCCATGTCTATCTGCATTATCTATCTATTTACAGAGATACAAACCATATAACAATTTTTTTTTGTTGAATGATATTTGCATTTTATTGTTTGTTGCATTTTATTGTTCGTTACAGATAGATATATACTTGCAAAAGTTTGAAAAAAAAAATCTAAAATTGTAGCTGTTAAATATCTCTACTATCTTCTCTTTTGATACAATAGATGGCGTTAAATTATTAACATCAAATTATATTTCCCTTTATCCATCTTGGGGGTCATTATTAGTTTGTATTTTTAGTGAAGGTCACTTATTTTTGTGTTCGTGGTCATTTCGTTTTGTGAAACGTGATAGTAAATAAATAAATAACTATTTCCGAAACTCGTCTATTATTTTCATCTACCTCATACTAACATGATAAAGAGTTAATCTACAAAATAGAGATGTAAAAGTTAATATACGAATGTTAATCCTTATTTATCTAATTGAGTTT
>JAOUZG010019159.1:4551286-4570061 GCA_026289955.1 Argiope argentata
GACAAATCCGATATGAACTGCGAAAATGATTACCGAGCTGTGACAATTCCGTTGTTGAAGCCAAAGAAATGTAACACTCAGAAACTTGGTTGAGGGGGTGGCTGTCATTTTTTTGGCTTCAGGTGACAAATTTTTTTGAAGAAAAAACAAGCCAAAAAAGATTCACCAGATAAAAATATTCGATAGCCGAATGAAAAAAATATATTTGCTGTGTGGCCATTTCCAAAATATAAATTGAGAAGGAAATACCAGTACAAGAATATTTTTCACCTTTACGAGAGGGAAAATATAAGGTTCGTTTTCGTAAATTATTCCTTTTGGATAATTGGTCTAAAAATTATGATGAATAAAAGTTTCCCCTATAATTAACATGTCATCTAAAGATTCGAGTGAAAATTCATGAACTTAGGGTCACTTTTTTAAACCGGAGAATGAATGCCAGATATATCGAAAAAGCGTTTTCATCGATGTCGCTCTTACTTTCAGATTCTTTATCATCACCATAGAAAGTTGTAAATTGTAAATAATTTTTTTAATCCATCCCAATTTGAAATAATTAATTAATTTTTTGAAATGAATGTACCAATTAATTTCTTTTATTAGTCATTTTTTTATTTAACTTGACTTGTTTCAGTCTGTATCATTGGAATATTGTAATTGATGGTTTTTATAATTATTGTTATTATTTCCTGATATTTAAGAGTTTTGATTTTGTAAATCTGTGTATTCTGGATAACCATACAGTAATCATATATATTCAATACTTTATTACCAACTAATTTAATGAATATATTATGAATAATAATTTAATGAGTTACCATGGGACAAAATCAAAATAAAAATGTACTCTATAGTACACTATTTTAAAATACAAAAACACAAATTTTTGAGATTAAGTCAAAAATTTTTACAGGTTTAAGTCATGAATTTTTAGGATTCAGCTCTATTTTAGCATAAAATCGACTACTTCTGCTCCTTTTTTGACGGACGGAGTTCGAACTTTCTTCTCTCTCTCTTTATATATATATATATATATATATATATATATAGAGAGAGAGAGAGAGAGAGAGAGAGAGAGAGAGATAGATAGATATAGATAGATAGATAGATAGATAGATAGATATAGATATAGATATAGATATATAGATATATATATATATAATGTTGCAAATTTTAAATTTTCATTTATTTTTTTAAATTTACATTTAATTTTTTTTTCCTTCGGTGCTTTTACTTAGAGGTTTTGATGGGGATTTCTTTAACACGTATAGTCTTAAGATAGGGAACTTTAAGTATTTTTTTTAAAAGATGTGGTAAGCATTAAATATTTTTATCCTTTTACTTGGAGCTTGCAAAAATGAGCAATTGGAGCTTGTGTAAAATTAATTAGCTGAAAAATAGAATTGTATCAGGAAATAAGATAACATTTTAGAATGATACTAATAGGGTTAAATTAATATGAGAATTTGGAAATAAATCAGAATTTAAATTATGTTAAAGATTAAATTACGCACATATTTACAGTTGCACAAATTATTACTCATAGACTGAGTTGACTGACTAAAAATAACAAATTGAACCTGTTTCACATTTTATAAACTATGCTGTGTTATTTTGTTTGAATTGGTTTTTTCTACTTATTTTTTATTATTATTGAAAAACTCGAGCAATGAAGAATAAAAGTTGACCGATTTCTAAACCACTTTTCGGCACCCACTTTTTGAATTTTAGTCCATATTTTTTAATCTTTTGTTGTTTTGTGATAGGAAGTATTAAAATGATGTTTTATTGAGCGTGCAAAAGGAACTGGTTACGATGCAGACACGTCTTTCGCGAGATGACCTATTGTAAATACTGATGACTCAGCGTCTCACGAAGGGAGTGGAGAACCGTGTTTGTTGTCTTGAACGAATGATGTCAATGGTGCCTGTGTAAACTCTAGACTGCAAAAAGGAACGCAGGCAAGGTCTGTTTGATTTAAGCAATGAAACGGCACAGAAATGTTAAACATAAAAGAAAGAACAAAGCACGATTTCCACCTGCTGATTGATAAGTCGTTGTGGCAGCTGTTTTATTTTGGTGTAAAGTTTTGGTTTGTCTTGGTTTGAAGGACTTGTGATATTAGTTAGAATGAGCCTTTTGCACTTGGGGCCTTGATCTTGATGAGCTTTTCAAATTTTTACAAATGCCACAAAACTTAAGCTACAAATTAGCTATAGAAGATAAGCATATTAATAAAGCAAAAGGTAAAAAAAAATCGTTTTCCTAATTTATCATGTCGATATAAAGCATATTTTGTGTCTTAAAATATTAATATTAGAACTATTTCAAAGACTGATTTGTAAGCAGCATATTGTTATCACTTTTACATTTGGATAATTCATTCCCATCATCTATTTTCCAGGAATATGATCTAGATTATCGGAGCATGGCTAAAATAATATTATTGTTGAATAAATATTGTTTCGAATTATAGCTATTTTCTAACTAAAAGTTTCAGATGTTTAACATTATTTTTTTAAAGTTAGAAAGATCAGATCTTTTTCCCTCTCTCAACGAATTAAAAAAAACGCTTTTTTTGTGTGCACATATTTTAAAAGTCATGTTTCTTAAGTACTGCTAACGTCATTTTTACTGCTTTTAAGAATTCGTTTTGTCATTTTATATGTAGTGTATTTACTTATTTCCTTTATACTACTTCATTTCTGAGAAATACAGTTAAACTTTATATGCTACTGCGGTATAAAAGTTTGAACATCACAATTGAGGGGGGAAATGGAGGTAAGAAACATAAATATAATTTATTTAACTAAATATTTTAAATAAACAATAGTAATCCAAGTGATATTATATTACAGAATATTAATAGATATTTTCTAAACCTCAATGATGCATCAACAAAATTAGAATAGCGGTATCTTTTAAATCTTCTTTTCTTACTTTCTTTTTCTTTTTTAAAAAATTTAGAAGTTAATATACAGCATAAATTCGTATGCTATGCAAATTGTTATATAATATACATTATGTACTAACCGAAATAAAGAAACGTACACACATAAAAGGTATCTTAAATTGTATGTATTTATAGCATTTATAAAACTTCAGTTTTTTTTATTAGAGAAACTTTATACAGGAATAAGGAAACATTTTATTTTCATCAAAGTGGTTTTTTTCCCTCTCATTTTTCTTTTATTGATTCTAATTTCTTACGATTAATTTGTGCATCTGTCTATTTATCCTGACATAATGGAATAAAAATAATAATGTCAAGTTAAAATAATGAATCATCTGTTAAGAAATATGTTACATTAATCATTTTATAAGTCAAATATTAGTTATTATTCACTATATTATAGATATTCTTGTTACAGGTTAGTGGAGAACACTAGTGAAAATATTTTAAATATTTTATTTACAAAATATTTTAAGTATACGAAATTTAATGAAAATCATAAATAATAAAAGTGCATTTTTTTTTATTTTAAAACTAAAATAATTCATATGATTCGCATTCTGTCGGTCTTCTGAGTTTAAAAATGCATTAAAAAATTAAATGCAATATTCGAGTTTAATATTTTAGTGACTATTCTATTAAAAATTGGTAATAATATATATTATTATAAAAATCATTTTTCAATATTTTTAGTCATAAAAACCCTTTTTATTTTCTTAAATTATCAAAAAAAGTAATCAGTAATTTAAAAAAAAAAAAGAATGAGATGAGTTTTAGGGTTATAGCCTCGATAACTTTCATCATATTTTTTGTTCTATTTAAAATTCTTAATTAATATATTTCATTCATAGTATTTATTATTAATATTTATTAAACTTATTAATTGTTATGCCTTTTAAAAACATACGTACCTTTTTATTCCTTTATTTATATATTTTTTCGCTTTTGCTAAGATTCCAGTATGGAAATAAATATATTTTTTATTATTATTTGCCATGGGTATTCAGAATGTTTTTTAATGCTCAATTTAAAAAAAAAAGATATTCATTTATTATTTTTTTTTAATAATTCAGAGCGACATTATTTTTTTACTTATTTAAACTTTTATATTTGATTTTTATTTTTGCTAACCTGAAAGATTGAAAAATATTCTTTGCGGTTAAAAAAAAGAAAAGGAAAACAAACAAAAGGAAAAAAAAAACACAATTTTGCATCACCCATCTCATTCGAAAAAAAAGGAACTATTGGGTGCTTTGGCGACGTTTCTCCCTCTCCATTCTGGCAACCCTGCCTTTTACATACGGTCGGTGCGGAGCGCTCGCAACTCCGGTAATAGGTATCGTGTGCCAAAACAGAAGGATTCGCTGCCCCCACGTGACTCCCTCAGGTGTAAAGCCGGCTAGTCCTCTCTGAGGAGTTAGTTTTCTTAGAGGATTTGCATTCCGTCGTCTACCATCTGCCGTCTGAAAATGCTTTCTATTTAGCGACAGATGTATGTCAAGATCGTGCGCTGAAGAAATTGTTGGAAGAAACGTTCGATAAGTGACGGCATGGGCTGTCGGCTCTCCTGTCAAAAAGAATAGTGCCATCGCCATGTGCTTAAGTGTTGTGATTGTGCGGGTGTTGTGTTACAGCTTCTCGTGATTGTGGTTGAATGACCATGTTATTGGAGTAAAAATGGTGCATGTGTGTTTTGTGAAATCAAGACAGGGAGATAGAAATTTCTTCTAATTGAATATAGAATTAGTGACCAACGGAGTTTTCAACAGATTTTGTGGATATTGCATAGTTGGATACTTGGCGGTGAAAAAAGTAATGATATTAGAAATTATAACAGAAAAAAAATTGTTGAAGTTCAGATATATTTGGAGACAGGATTAATCTACAATAATTGTGCTCTTATTGTTAGTTGTTTAAATATATTTGGAGACATTATTAAAATGCAATAATTGTGTTCCTATTGTTAGTTGCCCAGATATATCTAGAGACAGGATTGATCTACAAGAGCTGTGTTCTGATTTTTAGTTGCTTAGATATATTTGGAGATAGGATTGAACTATAATATTTGAGATCTGATTGTTTCTCAGATATATTTGGAAACATGATTAATCTACAATAGTTGTATTCTTATTGTTAGTTGCTCAGATATATTTGAAGCAGGATTAATCTACAATAGTTGTGCTCTTATTGTTAGTTGCTCAAATATATTTGGAGACACAATTAACCAGCAATAATTATGTTCTGATTGTTAGTTGTTCTGATATATTTGGAGACAGGATTAATCTACAATAGTTGTATTCTTATTGTTATTTGCACAGATACATTTGGAGACAGGATTAATCTACAGTAGTTGCGTTCTGATTGTTAGTTGCTCAAATATGTTTGGAAACATGACTATTCTACAATAGTTGTGTTCTGATTGTTAGTTGTTTTCGCACTAACAAAACATTTTTTTTAATTCGGTTTATAGATGTTTCATTCAAATGAAATTCATGAAACCATACGGAATTAGTTTTAATGTTTTTAGATTGTCATTCTATTATAAAACTTTAAATAATCGTTTTCAATCTCTGACATATTTTTTGTTGTAAAACGATTTACTTTCTTGACATTTTCCTTTAAAAAAAATTACTTTATTTGCTATTTTAAATAATTTTCGGTATTTCATGATAATTTTATTCTTCTGAATGATCCTACTACATAAGCTATTTGGATAATTCTATCAATTTCATCCTTTTTTTTATCTTTATAGTAAAATCGTATCTTTGATTAATTTTCGAAAACTTTTATTGCTTTCTGCAAAAATATGTACATAAATTTATGTAGGTACATTTTTCTGTATTAAATAATATATATATATGTTTGTTGATGTAAAAATACTTTTATTTCTAAATTGAATCTTATGTAAGGTGATTAATTCGGATAGTAATTTAATCCCACATGCCCATTTAAGGTTTAAAAATTTTCAGCACCACTTTTTCAAATTTCCTAATTAACTATTGCAGAAATTTCAAAAACGATTCAACTATGGTTAATAGGGCACTTTAAATAACATCATTAAAGTACTATTAATTCTTAAGGGTAGCAATAAAATTTTCTTATATAGGTGTCATCCTTTTATTTTTTAGATTGAAATCCGGTTAAATGATAGTTTTTCAACAAAACTAACCTTGATTTTTTTTGGCCGCAGATGGCACAGATCAAAGCGCCCCCGCGTTTTTCAAAAGCGGTCCAAAAAAGTCGACTTATAAGGTCAAATGGCCTTCCTCACACCTCCGGGCGTTAGTCGAGACCCCGAACCGCCTGGCCTCTCAAAGAGACCTCTTTCAGAGCCTCCCGTCCTCTATTTCGCTCCACCACCACTTCCTGCAAGGCGGACACAGGACGTAGGTAAAACGGGATTTACCTTTTTGCTTCTCTTAACTGATCTCTCAAATTTCTTCTTTTCTGATGTCTAGCCTTTCTGACAGCTGCCGATTAGAAGGGTGACTCATGCTTAAACATAACCTCGGGTAATAAGCGTGATAAAATTCAAGAACTCAATGATATAAGCAAAACCTTCTTTTACTAATTTTTAAAAAATAATTTTTATGATATAATTTTATTTAATTATATCATAGGCTTTAAATATATCTCTTATTTGCCTTCAATTTTGTTCCATAAATGCAATCATTGTAGTGAAGAATTTTTTTATTGAAAGTTACTAACTGTTTGTCAAAGAACCCTTAGAAACCATTTGTTGCCACTTATAAAATATAAATTTGAGTTTTCTTTTTCTTTTTTTTATTATTATATTTTCTGTATCGTAAGAGCAACAGCAGATGCATCTGTAAGTAAATATAATTTTTCTTGAAGTTCAGTCGTTTTTTTTTTAACATTTTAGTTTTAACCGTCTTTTATTATTGATTATTGAAAAAAAAAACGTGTAATATATCCATTCTAAACTATACTATTTTATTTCATTTTTAATTTTTTTTTATATTAAAGCGATTGGATAATCATTTTTTGTAAACATTGATAATTTAAAAAAAAAATCGAATCTCTTGCTTTCAACTTCTATTTTAGTCTCAAGGAAAAATTTACATTATTTGAAAAGACAAGTAAATGTTCATTTCAGAAGATTACCCAATTCAACGCAATCTTCGATTTTTTTTTATTTATTGCATTTCTTAGGATTGTTTCTAATCTTTCCAGGAAGACTTTCTTTCCTATTGTTTCTTTTTCCTATCTCATCACAGATTGATAAATTTTAACGAAACCGGTTTATTGCATTTTCCTTAACAATTTAATTTTAAACAGCTATTTCTGTTTGCGCAATAGTTTCAAACGGAAAATATCTTTCGTATTTATAATCAAAATCTGTTCTTCTTAGATTTAATTCCACTTTTATATCTAACAGGAAAGAAAATAAAGTTATTTTTTTATTAAAAAGGATAAACATTTCTCTAACGAATTTAAATAAATTCTGTTAGTGAAAGTAATATCATTACTGGATTGATTTCAAATGAATTGTAGCTCTTTTTTTAATTAAGTTATAAAAGTTGTTCAACAAATTAAGTTCCGAGGCGTCATGTATTTTATTCTTAACTGAAATTTAACAAATGAGAGAAAGTTTCTTGAAACTTGATCGATGGTTTAACTTACTATTTGGATCAGTAGTAATCTCTGGTAATTGCATTAAACTTTCTTTGTCGCTATTCTTCCTCTACTTTATGCTTCTTTCCGAAACAGTATCCTAGAGTTAGAAAGCGCCTTAACCTTCACTCTGTTGATTTAATCAGAGTAAGTGGTGCAGGGTGAATTTCGATACTGTGAATCACTATCTCTTCCCTTCCACCTGTCTAGACTGATAAAACTGAACGTTTTCTTCCATGACAACACCCGTGCACAGTTCACTTTCTTTTTATACCTGCTTTATCTGAAGCGATTTGTACTTGTTCAAACTATTTAAAGCAGTAGGTATTCATGGCAAGATATGATTTGTCGTTTGTTATCAATGAGGTAAAAACTTAGAAGATAAGTAATCAATTTTTTCTAGAAAATATAAATAAAAGAAAATGTTTAGGTATTACTTTCACTTTTCCAGTTTGTCTAAGTGAGTTTTAGATTTTCATGAGATAAAGCAGCATTGGACTATTAACAGTAGTAAATGGGAACATATATCAAGAAATTAAACAACTCATCGAAAAAGAAATAAATATATAGTATATAACTGTTTTAGAAAATAATACTTGTATCGCTTTAAAATTTCAATATTTTACAATTAAGGAATTTCAATTGTTCTTGGGGAAAAGAATAAGCTGAATATTACCAAAATTTACATCCCATCTTTGCTGTGGTTTATTACAACAATGTGAACCAAATTTGGTTTTTGGTGGACTTCTGTACACGAAGAAAGATAAGGATGGAATGAAATATATTTTAATAGCACACGTAGAAAAGTGGTGTCAAATTGAAAATATTAAGTGTTTTGCTTATTTTGAAAAATCAATTGATACTGTGGCTAGAAAATTGGTTGTAGTGACTTTTCGTGATCATAAAAGTAAGAGTTCATCTAAATAATAACACAAAAAATATTCAAGTGGAACGAATTTTCTTCGAATCAAAAGTAAAAGAAAAGTGGATTTTCTTTTTGGAGAATTACTTTTGAGAGAAAAGAGAAAGGTACAATTTCTCGATTTAAGGTATCTTTCCCGAAACAAAAAAAGAGAAATAGAAACTACACTCCAACCGATTTACAAGGACAAATACTTATTATCTAAGGAAAGAGAGAGTGAGAGAGAAAGAAAGAAAGTATAATAAAGATCTAACATTAAAAGTGATATCAGAAAGAGAACTCGTTTTCATTTTGAAGAACTACTCAGCCCGTTTTTTGAAAGCACCCAGACGATGGTCATGAACGCGAGCTGGGAGAATGCAAATCGGGGCTCGGATGTAGTTTTCTTTTGTGCACCGAGAGCGGAACCAGTCTTTTAAGTGAGGAGAGAAAAACGGATCGAGTTATTCAAAAAGGGAATAGAAGGGTCGACGCACGCTTCTTTGTTTAAAAAAGAAGAAAAGAAGGCGTAAAGAAGTGCTATGGGTTATTTGAATGCCACTGCCCCGGGCTAGGTGTGACGTCACGCATCGGAGACCATGCCTTCTGGTTGGAGCGAACTGGCCCTAACATGTGTAAGTTTTGACTTTTGTATGCTTATCGGATGTTTATGGTAAATAATAAAACGATTGGTGTTCGTTCCAATTTTTTGGAGTCTTCAAAAAAAAAAGTGAGGTGGGTGGGTGGAGAAAGATGAATTTTTTATGACTTTTTTTTGGTAATTAATAGGTACTTTTTTAATGTATTTATTTTGTGATTTTTTTTTTTTTTGGAAAAAATCCTTTATGCCTGTAATTTTCTGACTTGGTTATATCAAGAAGGAGAGCAATTTATGAATTAAAATATTTTGTAATTAATTACTTTTTTTATTTCATATCTTTTAAAAATTTTATAGAAATTACCTTGTACCTGTAATTTTCTGATTTAATATCAAGAAGAAGAGCAATTTGCGAAAAAAAAAAATTTTTGGTAATTAATAGGCACTTTTTTATTGCGTATATTTTGAAAAATTTATAGAAAAAAACCCTTATCCCTGTGTTTTTTAACTTGTTAATATCAAGAAGAAAATAAATTTAAGAATTATTTTTTTAATTAATAGATGTATTTTTTATTTTTTATTTTGAAAATTTTTTAGAAATTGCTCTGCACCTGTAATTTTTTGACTTTTTAATATCAAGAAAAAAGGCAATTTATGAATTAATTTTTTTTTTGTAATTAATAAGCACTTTTTTATTGCGCATATTATGAAAATTTTATAGAAAAAAAACCTTATGCCTTAGTTTTTTAAAACTTGTTAATATCAAGAAAAAAAGAAATTTACGAACTAAATTTTTTTAATTAATAGGTAATTTTTTTTAATGTTTTGAAAAATATATAGAAATTGCCCTGCACCTGTAACTTTCTGACATATTAATATCAAGAAGAAGATAAATTTATGAATTAAACTTATTTAAATTAATTGGAACATTGTTATTTTACATATATATTTGGAAAATTAATAGAAATTACTTTGTACCTGTAAATGTCTGACGTTTCAATATCACGAAGAAGAGCCAACATTCAATTTTAAACTATTATATTTCACTTTGGGATGAAAAAAAGTAGTTTAAGGATATTGCTGATATGTTTTAGAAACATATAGAGAAGTTAGAATTAAAATATCCTTTTTCAGAGAACCCTATCTCAAAAGAGAGCAAAAAATGGTATACAAATGCTAAAAATCGTTAATATGTATTTTAAAATAATATATAATGGATAATTTTATGAAAATAATAAGATAAATATTCATCCACTTAGAAACAATAAAAAAACAAATAATTATCTTTAAATTTTCGGGTCATATAAAGGACTATCATCATCCATAAAATTTGCCTTTTTTGATGAAATCTAAAAAATGGGAACTTAAGTGGATAAACAGGAAAGCAATTTTTCTATTTTTCAAGGAAGACAATAATTGTGATTAAAATAATTTATTAACCATTTTGTCCGTAAGCAGGATTATTTATACTTTCTGGACCCTCTTTTATAAGTAATAAATACACATAATGCAAATGCTTAAAACGATCTGCAAAGTTATTCGAGAACTTATAAATTGGCATCTCATGGTAATTTATTGCTTAATATCTAAGTAGAAATATCACTAGTATTAGCTTTATATAAAGCAAAAACTTTTGATAGAGGTTACAACTGCGGTATAAAAAAGAAATTAAAATAAAGTGAAATGTTCTAACTTTTTATTTTAAACTATTCAAAATTCTGAAAATTAGCTTATTTCTCACTACATTTACACTATTTATTTTTCTATTTTTCCTATCGCATATGAAATAAAAAGTAATTTTGAAAATAGGGGTGTTTTTTACCCCTTCTAATCGATTTTTGGAATAAATTATCCATTTCAAATTACTATGACGAGGAACTAAAATAATCAATGTATTTCTACTAAATTTTAAGGAAATGACATATTCGAATACGAGTGTTTGTGTGTAACATACCAGCAATCCTTTATTGAAAAGACCACCCAGATCATACGCGGAAACTGTTAAATTTACTTCATTTTTTTTAATCTTGCGAACTTCGGAGAACCGCTTAAAATAGATCGGCAGTTCTCTGAAATGTATTTTATCTGCTTACTATGCCCGAAATTGAAGAAGGGATTCCCTTCCCCCTCGAAGAATTAAGGCTAATTTGTTTCAGATTGCTTGTTCATTCCAAAAAGCAACGACCTAAAATTTTCTGAATTGACTAAAACCCCTTCAGCTTGCACTAATCGAATAAAAAATGGTTTAACATCACTATCACCGATTTATTATCACCAATTACAACGGTGGTTTGTTTGTTAAATTGGCATATCGAAGCAATTTGTGAGCCCCGCCTTCAATTTATCATCCGAATTTTTTCCTTCTTTTTTTGTTTACAACCGTTCGTTCTGGTAATGAGAAATTTCTCCCAGCGATATTCCTTTTTTCTTCTTTCCCCTTCCCTTTTAACACTGTGAAACGAAAACAAGTATCCAATTTATAGATGTGTCAAAAGGGATGACTTAGGTTGCATGCAACTCTATACCTGAGGGTTTACATCCTATTATCGAGCGAAATTATCTGAAAATAAGCCAATCACAACTCCTATTCATGTAACGCTTAAAATCAGTGACACTTTAAGCTTGTGTACTGAGAAGAGGTACAAAATGTAATTGGTTCCTCATTCTTGCGTATGAATGCAAATGTAAACACGGTAAGTTTTTTTTTCTCTCTTTTTCTTTTTGTTTCCTTTTTTGCAGCGAGGGGTGGGTTTAGATATTTTGCGCTTTATATGGAACACTTTTAAGAGGTCTTTTTTTTTTCTAAAAAAAAAACTGGTCCATTTTAATTTCAAATTTAATTCGTTATTTCTTATTTTAATCACTAATGCTAAGTATTTATCTTAGGTTAAGTTTTAATTTCAAGAATTTTGTAAAAATTCTTTTTATTTTATTTTATTTATAATGGCTAGTGATTGTGTCACTTTTGCGTCCACTTTTGTACACGATCTTATTCAAACACTCGTTAGACGTTTCTAAGTAATCTTAATAGTTTAATACACATACGGCTTGGAACCTGACAAATTATACTTACCAAAAAAATTAAACTGATATCTATTTTACATTTCGTGAATATTTTATTTATTTGGTAAGTCGATATTCTTTAAATTGATTCGCTTGCAGTGTCCCCAGTCAATTGGTTTAAGTCATCATCCTAATTTGCCTGTTCGGAAATCCTTCATTATAGGCATCATATCCCAAACTGAAATAGGCGGTTAACCCAGAATATATTTTTGTTTAAATAATCCAATATTTAACTGCCTTTTATTATTATTATTTTTCCGATATCTTCTTTTAATGCGACTGAATCTGACAGAATACGTAAAGAACTAGATGGGTCAATATTACCGCTATATGATGCAGTACGCTTTTTTTAGACTGGGATCTTTGTTTGAATTACATAATTTAACTATGCAAAATATTTAACTGGATTTTAAAATAAGAATATTCAAAATGCAATCAATGACGGTTTTTCTACTTAGGATCTACCCTTCGCTCCAAGAGATCTTGGATAGATGGGTATTGTTGTCTAAATCGACATCAAATTTAAAATAATCATCAGGAAAGAGATTTGGAAACATTCTAGCAACTATAATCTCATGTCTCAAAAATCTTTTATTGGTTATACTAAAATCTCTGGGAAATATAGGCGTAGAAAATATAATAATCAAAAGACGGGGAAGAGATCATAGATATCTCTGCACCAGTCTTGGGCGTCGTCGTAAAGATACTATTTTGTGGTTCATTTATATTTTTAAAACCAGAAATAGAGACGGAGCAGATGATTAATATTAAACTTCGATAGCTATTTAGCTTTGCTGTCTTTGAATGACTCCATTTTAGTATGTGTGTGCGTGTGTGTGTGCGTGCGTGCGCTCTAATATATATTAAGAGCGATAGAGAAAACTCGTGACTGGTTAATGACAAATTAAATTAGGCAAATAATGATTTATAAAATAATAATGTTCTCACAAGATTTTTGACTTTTGCAATCGAAGATTTCATTTCATTTCATTTTTTTCTTATATTTCTGATTCTATTTGCATTTCTGATTAAATTTTATTTATCAAATTACCGCTTATAGATGGAATCCCGATTAAGATTAGAACTGAATTTTTAAATTTTTTTCCTTCTGAATAAATGTTTAAAATGTTGCTGTAGAATTTATTTGCAAATGAACTGATTTTACTAAATCTAAAATCACGTGACTAAAATGAGGACAGGGTCCATCACGAACTTTGAGCAATGTTCTTAACTTGCTGACCTATTTCTAAATTCCAAATTATAACACGAGTGTCGCCGAAATGGCATGGCATTCATGAAAAATATAAATAATTCATGAAAATGAAACAAAAATACGAATTTGTTTAATATAAATTGATCGAAGAATTTTATAATCTTAGAGAGAAAAAAGTAGCTAAGTTTTAGAATTTAGATTTTTTTTTTTTTGCAGTATATTATAGAAATTTTTCAATTGTGTTTACGACGTAAGGGAAAAAAGAATAAAAAATTCAATGTCAAAGTTGCATTTCGATTTTAACCATTCCATTCCTATTAACAATACTATTATATTTTATAATTACGAATAAAATATGTTTTCTGAATGGCGTAAATGTATTAAATTTAATACAGTGCCAGAGAAGCTTTAGAGGTTACCCATACCCCCCAAAACCGACAAAAATCATCTTTATTAGAATGTTATTAGAAATTGTTTTGGAATCATTGAAATTTTGGATTGCTTTCTAAATTTATTTTTAATGGAAAAGTTCAAAAATATTAAATATTTGAAGTGTATCATTTTAGTTTATTAGTATACACAGAGAGTGAGTTTTTAAAAAGGAAAAAAAAAGAGTAAAAATTTTATCTTTACTTTCATTCTTTAAAAAAATGTATTTTCTTTTCGATTGCAAATTTTGTTATTATTTTATTGTGTTAATTTACCTACAGTTTTTTTTCCGACATAATTATATCGTTGTATAATGTATTTTATGAATAAAGCGATGAAGTTCAATTATAAGGCATGAATTAAAATAAAATAATTTCTAACAGTAAAATAGTAAATGAAACAAGTCGAGTTATGAGAAAAGTTTAATCAATAGCTCGAATATTCTTTTTAAATTCAGAATAGGAGAAATGAATCTCTTTAACTTTTGTTAGGTTTATGAAATGTTCGTTTGATTTTTTTTTATTTTTCTATTTACTTTAAATTATAAGTTCACCATTAATAATAGTATTTAAAAGTACAATTTTATTAGTATAGTAGAAAATAAGGCATTTGTGTTTTTACCTTTTTTTCAATTTTTAAGCTATGATAATCTACCTTTTTTAAATATTTCAGAATCTGAAAATTATAGTTTCTTTGCTGCCAGTGGCATGACTGCCAAATAAATCGAATTTCTATTAAATTTATTGTTAAATGTTAATTAAGATGAGAAAATATTAAAACAGCTTATTTTTAACGAAAATACATACAGATACGAAATTTCAAAAATCAGCTACAAAAAAAAGGGAATAAAATCAATTACAATATTTTATTTCAGTTTACATTAAACAAACAAAATAGCATAATTGCATACAAAATTGAGATAAGCTGCATTTGCCTATTTTATGCATTATGTCCTGTTCACTGATATCAATTAATTTGGTTAATGGCTCATGTAATAAAAAGAACATATAACTCCTTATTTTCGTTCATAGTTTATAAAATAAATTTAGCTCTTCTATTTTCTTTTGAGTCTTCATTTAAAAATTTGTGTGTCCTATTTCAGAGTGAAACCACATTTTTAATTTAGTAAATAAGATGTAATTAACTAAGTTTTCTTTGTCTTTAATGTATGCCAAATAATTATAATTATAGTATTCCTATATTTGAATTAATGTATTTTACGAGTTAATTAATTTTGGAATTTCAAGAATTTCTTCAAGGTTTATAAGAATTTAACTAATTAAGATCTAAATAATTTTTTCGAACCAAAATATTTTGTTTTGTTTTGGGTTGTGTCCATAAATTTTAAAAAATGCTTGATTTTGAATAAAAAGTGTTTTTTTTTTCTTTTATATAATATATATCTGATCGCTTTGTTGAAAATATTAATGATATTTTAAAGAAAGAATTAATGTATTTGTGGATGATTTTGGAAACTTTTTTAATTGTCATCTTTTTCTAAATAATTTGCATTACTCACTAAAAGTTTTATGTTCTAAAAAACTTATTCTGAAAACATTTGTATTCTCAATAAAAAAATTATGTTTGCTTTATTTTATTTTGAAAAATGAAAGTTTGTTGATTAATTTGAAGTTTTTGAAGGCGATTTTATTCTCTAACTAATTTTCGCAACCGGGCTTGCTCGGATTTAGAATTATTTTAAAGTAAATATTTTAGTATATGCTATTACAATACACAGAATCTTTGATCATCTGAAATATTTTTATTACCATATTACTTATTTATTACTTGTTAGAGAAACAAAAAAATTTTAACAACATTAATTTTTAATCTAATTTAATAAAAATTTTAAAAATGTTTTAAAAATGTTTGCAAAAGCAAATGCAAAATAAATAAAGAAAGAAAAACTAAAAACTGGCAGAGTTTTAAATTTTCTCTATTTTTTCTAACAAATTAGTAATCTGATTACCTATAAATCATCCAATTTCAAAATATTTTTCAGCAAACCATTTATTTAATTTTAAAAATTTAATAAAAATAGAAGGAAAAAATTGCTTAGAAATACACTTTATTGAAAATATAACTTTTTTATTTATAAGATGATATAAAATTGTTTCTTGTGGAATAATTTACTCTGATATTACAACGGGAAAAATGGCAAACTTCTGTTTCTGATTCAATGTATATTTCATTCATTTTTGATATTCTTTTCAATTTACACTGATATTACAATGGGAAAAATGGCAAAACTCTGTTTCTGATTCATTGGATATTTTATTCATTTTTGATACTCTTTTCAATTTACTCTGATATTACAATGGAAAAAATAGCAAACCTCCGTTTCGGATTTAATGGATATTTTATTCATTTTTGATACTCTTTTCAATATACTCTGATATTATAATGGAAAAAATGGCCAACCTCCGTTTCGGATTTAATGGATATTTTATTCATTTTTGATACTCTTTTCAATTTACTCATATATTACAATGGAAAAAATGGCAAACCTCTGTTTCTGATTCAATGGATATTTTATCATCTTTGATACTCTTGCCTATTAACTCTCTGATATTACAATGGATATTACAATGTTTCTGTTTCACTGGATATTTTATTCATTTTTTCACTTAATAAAACTTTTGGGATCGCAGTTAATACATGTCTAAAATTTGCTTGAACTTTGTTCGGTTGCTCAAGAAATGATGTGAAACATGTACATATATGTAAATATAGAAGCACTGACTTTTATTTATACTAAGATGGTGATCATATAAATTTTCTTCAATGGTTTCCAGCTTCAAAATAATCGAACGATAAGTTACGCTTCCGTGAAGCTTCCTTTTTCTCTTACAAATAAATCATAAATCCGTTGTGTAATCAGTAACTCTCCTCTTTGTGATTGAGTAAATGATACATACGTCTTCTCCATCGATCAGTGGGAAAGCCTGAGCTAAACGGAACGACCTTGTGACTCCAAGAAAGAAGTCAACTGCTATAAACATGAAATGAGACCTCTTAATTGACACTTTCACCTTGAAACGTAGGGTAGGTGCCTAATCTAATCTAATGAGAATTTATATGAAGAAAAGGCTAAAAAAAAAAAAGCAGTCGAAATAGCCGGATCTGCATTGATAGGTAAAAGGAATGAGGTTTTGGTTCGAGTTTTTTTTATTTATTATTAAACAGTTTCAAAGTTTTTGTATTTATATATTTGATGGATAAAAATCTGTCTTTAAAAGTTTTCTTTTCGGATTATAAAGATTACCAAATTAAGAATTTTAAGCCTTATTTTTATAGCTCTTGTGCTTTTTAATGCTTTGGAATCGGTAGTTCCAAAAATAAATCACAAAAAATACTATTCCAGAATTTTTATGTTTTATAATATAAGTTGAAATATAGTATCTGACACTGCAAAAGTTTTAAGTCCCATGATTCAGTTTATTGCATTTAATTCTGTTTTAATTCAATAAGAATCAGATCAAGAAATTCAGATTAATTGTTTAATTTTTTTAAAAAATGCAATGAATTTTGGTTTGTAAAGAATTAGAAAAAGTTAAAGATACGAGTTAAGGGGTTGATTTTTTATATCTTTAAATAGCATCAAATATCCAATTTTTATGATATAGTACGAAAAGATTTATACATAATCTTTATAAAAATTCAATTGAATCTTACTATATATTTTGCAAAAAATTGCATCATTTTTATAAAAATTCATTTGAATCGTTCATATAAATTCTGTAAAAAATTGCATCAATTTAATAAAAATTCAATTTGAATCGTTCCTATATATTTTACAAAAATTGCATAATTTTTATTAAAATTTATTTGAATTGTTCCTATACATTCCATAAAAAAATTGCATTATGATTATACAAAGTTAAGTAAATAGTTTTAATAGCTTCCGTAAAAAATACATAATTATATATATATATTATTTTTAATCTGTAAATTAATGTTATATTTATATTGTTATATAATGTTATATTTATATTTAAATGTTAAATTTCTTTTCAAACTTTTATCTGCATTAAAAAATATTATGTCAAATTTTTCAACCGTCGCTGCATATTAAATTATTGGTTATTAAATATATATATTTATATCTATCTATCTATATATATATATATATGGTTTCAAATGAAATTTGACAAATATATTTCTTAGCACCAATAAAGAAAAAAGGTAGAATATAAAAAAAGTTGTATATTGCTAAAGGTAGTGCAACCAGAATTGAAATGAATATTTTTTTTTCAAAACTACTGAACAAAAACTGAGAACAAAAGATATTTTAGGGCTTTTTTAAAGTTTTAAAATGTAACTTAATGTGATATCAGCGTCATTGCCATATTGTTTTTCTCTGATTATTCATCGGTTTAATATGAATATATTTTGTATTTATTTATGCATTTTTTATTATATTATTTTTATATTAATTAATTATTTTATTTATCTATTATTTTTTTAAATAACGATGTTAGCTAGACAGATACGATTCGAACCACAGATCTCGTATCCAATGTTTAGATGCATGTCGAAATTTGAGCCTAATCCAACAAAGGGTTTACTGTCTGTCTGTACTTTCAGAAACATGTTAACGTGGTAACTCAAGAATACAAAGACTTAAAAATATTAAATTTGGCAAGTGGTTTTGCGACTAGATATGTCGTTCCATGTTAAATTTGTGTTTCAATACATTGTGAAAGACACAAATTTGATTTTGAGACTTAAATAGCGCATGCCAGGTATTAATCTCCAAATAATTTGGCAAGGATGACAGGACAGATTCAGTAAAAAATACTAAATTCACAAAGATAAAATTTCGTAGCTATTGCACTCCATTGTTATCTAAGGTGCTCTCTGGCATGACAAGTTTATTAAATTATGCAAGACAGTTTAAGGGAGAACAACCGCAGTCAGTTTTCAACAATTCTGTAATTGTGATCAGAGAAAATTATTGTCCGTTGAAATGAAACTTTGAAC
>JAOUZG010019159.1:4570071-4584727 GCA_026289955.1 Argiope argentata
AATTGTGATCAGAGAAAATTATTGTCCGTTGAAATGAAACTTTGAACTTTGTTTTCGATATCCTCTTTCCATTGGTATCCTTTATTCCATTTACTACTTAGCTTCCATTAGCATCCTTCGTTTTATTTCATGTCTTCTTTCTATTGGTGTCAATTTTATATAAGATTTGACCTTAAAATTTTATATCCTCTGTTTCATGTTTCGATAACTTTTTTTCCGTTTTCATTTTCTTTATACCGGAAATATGCTTTCAATTTCACATCAATCTTCCGTTTGCATCATTATTTATACTTGAATGCCAATAGTAAGATAATAATTTTGCAAATGGTTAAAACTGATTCGTCTACTAAACTCATTAGTCACTTGGGACCGACTTGGAATCAAAAATTAATTTTCCTTAGATGAAATACAGGGTCTCCGAGAAGTCTTTGACACATTTCAAAAATTCGGTAAAAAAATAAACGAGATAGAAAGTAAAATAAAATTACATTTATAACCTCATATAGTAAAGTTTTTTTTAAATGCAAAACTGGCCGGTAGATTGCAGTACTGAAACGTTAGAAAGAATTATTTAGAAAACGGCTTCTCCAAGTGAGCGCGCGTTTTGTGTTATGTGGTTTTTCGAAACGAAATCTGTGACTCAAGTTCAACGTAATTTCCGTACAAAATATGGGAAAAGACCCTCCATCTCATAACAGCATTATTGCATGGAAAAATAAGTTTTTGGAAATTGGGAGTGTCCTGGGTCGACACAGAAGTGTCGTCGATAGAATTCATCAGTCATTTGCTCGTAGCCCCCGAAAATCAGGGACCCACATCGAGGTGTATTGATACGTTAAAAAAAATCTTCACTATTTGAGGTAATAAATGTAACTAAATTTTACTTTCTATCTCGTTTAGTTCTTTTAACCAAATTTTTGAAATGTGTCAAAGACTTCTCGGACACCCTGTATTACTTATGAAATTGAATCAAAGGCACAGAGAATTTAGTCATTCTTGTGATGAAACATTTTGTACAAAAAATACAGGCTGCAAAATGAATGAAATGTTAAATTTTATAATACTTTTAAAATATTACATATATGAAATGTTTACTCATAAGAGATGTCTACAAATTATGTAAACATCAACTAAATTATCCGTTCTCAAGCACACGTGTGTTTGGTTAACAAGGTAGATATTGGTTCAATGGCACACATAATTTAGTCATTCAAGTCATGAAACATTTTGCACAGAAAATATAGGCTACAAAATGAATGAAATGTTAAATTTTATAATACTTTTAAAATATTACATATATGAAATGTTTACTCATAAGAGATGACTACAAATTATGTAAACATCAACTAAATTATCCGTTCTCAAGCACACGTGTGTCTGGTTAACAAGGTAGTCATTGAGCCATCAGCATTTCGATTTTGGTTCTCGACCTTTTCAGCCGTTGTGCAAGAATTCTTGCAGGTCGCCAGTTGTTTTGAGCGAAGCAACCCACCGAGAGAACTGACTTCACAAGTCTGCTGTTATTTGCTAAGTGCGTAGATACCTTCAGCGGAATGTTCTTTATGGACGTGATAGTAGTGGATGGATGCGTGGGTTGAGTATGGTTGAAACGTGAGGTGGCATATAATTATAAGATATCGTTTGATATTCACGATTTTTTTTAGGTTTTTAAGTAGATATGAATAGGTGTTTAAACCTGTTGTGATTGACCGTAACTGATAGGAGAATTTTAATTATTAGTGGGTTCAATGCATGCAAAAAGGGGAAATGTTTTGAATGATTAAGGATAATTCATACTGATCGAATCTTTTATAAAGTACATAAAAAATATTTAACTCTTTATCAACCAAAAATGAATATAGTTTCTTAAATTATAGGGCTATCAAGTTGTATTCTGTATCATAACAGCGAGAGAGTAATGAGATATATTGTATTGAGAGTGATGAGATTCTAACAAAGGCGCATTGAACATAAAATATGGGGAATTTATTTCACATTATAAAATTAAATTTAGTACATTTCAGTTTCCAATGCTGCATATTTTTATTATATATTTATATATTTTTGTATAATATATATTTATATATATTTATTATATATATTTGAAATATTTTTGAAAAAACATAAGAAACAAAATTAAGTAAATTCCTACTTAGATCAACAAAGAAGAGTTTTATTTTAGTTACTTTTTATTAAATAATTATAATTAATATAAATAATTTATCAAAAAATTATGTGTAGCCAAAATAAAATCAAGTCCATATCCGTTGTAAATAAGACTACAACATACTGCGCATACGTGAATTTTCAACTCTAATTGGGGTAAAGCAAATACTCGGGTTTTCTACGTCAGTTGGGGTAACGCTATACAGATTAGAAACTTTTAATTACATTAAATATGTTTTATTTTAATTCAAAAGTACTTCAAAATTATTCTGAAAATTCTATGAATTAACAATGTTTAATTTTAAATATCTCAAACACTAAGAAAATAAACAAAATCGTTCGAAATAATTGGTCGAAAGCATGTTAAGCCTAACCTTATAAGCGTGGGGAAAAGCAACATGAAGTCTTACTCATTTGTCGTTCGGGAAATGAAGATTTTTGGCGGGAAAGTTAGTTTTTAATGAATTTATAAAAAATTAACCAAATAAGCGAATTAATATTTCAAAAAAAAATTGTCATCAAGTGTCATCCACTACAAGTTTAAAAACTGTATCTGAACTTAAGTGGATGTAAACATATACTTGTATACGTAGTGAAAATAATACATAGTAATCGTCATTAAAAAAATCGAATTCGAGATTTGGAGGAATTATCTTATTTTTAGCCCTACCTGAGTTCGAAAAAATTATTTTTTAGAAAATTTTCTGACTGTCTTTGTCACAGACAGTCTTAATTTTTTTTTTATCTAGGCGGATGAAACTCCTTGCAAGAACATTTTACCAAATTTGAAGATTGCTATCAAATTTTGTGTAAAACCTGTTCAAAGCAAATTTGTTTGATCGACTCTTTTGAATGTAAGTTAACACTGTAATTACAATCCGAAGAGAGCTAGATGGATGAAATTCAGAACACATATTTAACATTTATATTGTAGACACCTGTCAATTTTTGGGATAAATTCATCTAAAGTTTTAGCGTCTGTCGGTACGTACCTTTAGAAACATGTTAACAGAATAATTCGAATATAAAATGACTAATTTATATCAAATCAGAATTTATGTCCACAAATGCAGTTTGATGTCGAATATTTAATTCAATCAGTTGAGAAAAAACATTTCTAAAGGACAGTTCAATTTTCAGGTTCTGTTAACTAACGCCAAAGTTTAATCGCCAAATAACTCGCCAAAGATAACAATATATCCAGTAAAAATGCCAAAATTCCTCCAGCAATTAATATTTTGTAACCATTCTATATTAATGCCATGTAAGAAGTTCGCTGGCATGACAAGCATACTGGAGAATATACGAGAATGTTTTGGTTAGTCCTTTTTCCCTGGTTACTTATAAGCACTGCTTTCAGTAATAAACAGCATTCACATCCCTTTTGTTTATAATGTTTTTGCTATTTTCGAATGCCGATACATTACTGCATGGCAAATGTTTTCTAGAATTTACAATTACTCATTTACATCATATTAAGTTCTTTGAAATGCATAAAAGGTGAATAATTTTGTAATTAATAGAAAAAAGGAAATAAGTAAATTATCTTTTGGGGAATATTACAAACTATTTATGCCTTATGCGTTTAGATTTCAAATAAACTTTTATGCGTGAGAATTGAAGTTAAATTTTGAAGATGTTGGTTTGATTGCAATGTTTCAGCATACGTATAGAAAAATATTTATTTCAATAAAATCTGAGAAATAAAACCAATTTAAAGATAAAATTGAAAAGGTGAACTGCAAATATTGAAATGCTCTTTAATTTATGAAATCTGGAAACTTTTTATTTATAAAATAAGATTTTCCTTTAATAATCAAGTTCAAAAATGCTTTAAAATCTTTTAAGAAAATTTCAGAAAACTTTTTCCAACGTCTGCTTTTACAGATTTCAGAAAGTTTTAAAACGTTTAAGAGAATTCTTAAAATAGAAACCGTAATTTCCGTAAATCTAAAAATAAGAACTGCAACCGTAGAAAAAAATGTTTACAAGAAAAGCCTCAGATTTTCTTTATACATAAATCTTTTTTTTTTTCAAATGACGTGCGTCTTTTTACTGTATTTATTATTTCTTTTGACTTTAAATCGTGCTGAATAGAAGTCTTAATATATTACAACGCATATCTGAATGTAGTTTGAAGGTTACGATTCATGATTACCTCTACGTATTTATTAATCTTTGTCTGAGTTCTCTAATATTAAAAAGCAGCTATAAAAGATAATGAAATAGTTCCCAATTCAGAAATAGAGTCTGAATACCAGATATGTTTTTGTCTTTCAAATTAAATATTTTTTAACTATGTGAAATCATGCAACCATAATTGCAAATCCGGATTCTAGAGACTCCAAAAAATTAGTAATTAAAACTTTAATCGAAGTAATTATAGAAACGGTTCAATTTAAAAATCTAATCACTGGGCAGATTATTTGAATTCTTTCCGCCCATTATTTAAATAATTATGGCTTCTAATTAAAAGATACTGTGGATTCGACTTCTAATTGGAAGATGGCAAGTTCAAGATTCAATTATATGGAAGATTCACCTTACATATAGACCTAACGCATACTTATTTGACATTTAAGGTTCAAATGTAATCATGTTGGTGTGCATTGAGAGATTTGTACAGCGAATAGCTTTTTGTTATTTTGGCATTGTTTAAAATTAAGAATTCTGTCTCAAAATAGCTCTGACATAGTTATAATCTAACAATTATATAAATCTTATACCAGTAAAAACATTATTCAGTTTCTTTATTCTCTTCAGAATAATAGTATATTAATAATTCAAAATAAATAAATTACCTTATTTTTTTTATCATGTCAGAACATGATGTTGTTTTTCGGATGAGTTTTTTGGCATCTACAAAAATATGTAGGCGAAAAATAAAAATTTTATTATTTGCACGAGAATTTCCAAAAATTATCTTTTAATAACACGTTGCCATTGGATTTACAAAAGCTCGGATTTAAAAAGGCCAAGTTATTACTACAGCAAATAAAACCTAGAAAAATGTCATTTTGAGCACGTTATCATATAAAATGAAATAAATAGGAAATAGGGTTTATATTTTTTTAACAATCAATGCGAGACAAAGCTTTTTATATCGTTAGCAACCAGGGTCCGACTTAATCTAGTTGGGGCCCGGGGCAAAAATTTCTTTGGGGCCCCCTCTGCTTTACTACTTTAGTAATAAAGAACATTCATTAAAAAAGGAAACGTAAAAAAAAATTCTATTCGATTTGGGGGCCCCATTTACGAGGGGCACCGGTGCAACGGTCCCGTATGTACCTGTCTTAGTCAGCCCTTGTTTGCAATACTAAAGTGACACATTCGACGAAACAATTAAAATGAATAAAATATATAATTTATAACCTGCACGAGCACGTGGTGCTTGGCCGTTCAAGAAATGATGTTCTGACATGATACATTGGAATGTACATGACAAGTTTCATTCTAATCTTTTATTTATTTATTTATTTATTTTCGTAGGGAGGACTATGTTCGATGTCGGATACTATGGAAAGCTTCAAAGATGTGAGCGGAAGTCCGACTCTTCAGCCCAGTGTTCGAATTAAACATCTGACCAGGTAAAGTCAAATCCTTTTATTAGCAAATCATATTCATGACGTTTTTAAATAACTTTTTATATTCTGTGGATGGCTAAATTTCTTTTTAAAAAATGGCACTGACAAAATAAATAAAAATTGAAACTGAGAAATACAACAGCATCAGCAGTTCAGAAATTATGCTCAAGCAATTTAAAAGTAGGACGGCAATATTTATCATGACTTTGTTCCCAGTAAGTAATTGAGGATGTTTATAGTTGTTGTTTTCCTGAAATGGGCACTTCCCACTGGGAGGGGACACCACGAAATGAAGATGAGAGGCTTTCGGTATGCTGGTTGGATCCCTCCACTCTGGAGGGTTCACAAATAAGTGGAGGTTTGGCTCCTCCCATCGATGACGGATCGTACTTCCTACGGGAAGGGTTGTTCTGTGGCCAATGGTTGCCCTTTTGGCTCAACCACAGTTCTCGCAATTGATTCTGTTGAGGCAGTCCGGCCATTCAGCTTTAAGCTTTATTCCGATTGCCTTTTACGAGGTCAGAGAATCTACTTTGGCTTCTGAAATGGGCATTTCTTTTTTTGTTGGTCGTTTTCAAAATGTAGCTAATATATATTTCGTTAAAAAATATACCAGTATCTGAAATGCACTTTTACTTCCGTTTTGAAAATATGAACAATAACTACATTTCTATATTTAAATATTTCTAAGAATATTTACATGTATAAATATTTTAATCATAAAATATTTTAAACTGATTAAAAAATTCATCTTTACAAATTAATATATATAATATATCAATTTCTGGATAGAAATGCATATTTATTCCCATTTTGAAAATAAGAAAGATATGAATTATATTTCCAATCAGAACAAATATTTTTATGAATATTTACATTAACGAATTATTTAAACGTAATTCATAAACATTTCATATTCAAAATGCTGTTTTTTTAAAAATTCCTACCATTAATTCACACTCTCTGGGTATTTATATATCTTATATATTATTCACATTTACAATCGTTAATAAAATACTTTTTATTCCTCCAATCAATTTCAAATACATATTTTTAAACTTGTGATGGATGACATTTAAAGTTAATACAGTTTTTCCAGTAATTTGTCTCTGAGGTCTTTAATAAAAAGTTAAAGCACGAACTTACTATCTACGGACAAAGAATACGAAATTTTAATAAAAAATCAAGAAATCATTACAAATAAATAAATTTAATTTATTTATCTTTTTTTGTTAATTTTTTGATCGATTAATTTTTTCGGAAATATACTTGTTTTAACGTAACGTATGTTGTGTTAAAATAAATGCCATATATCTGATAAAATCGTGCTGTTTAAAGTGATATTTTTATGAAGTCAATTTTAAAGTTGTTAAAAGATGAGCATTGAGAAAAAAAAATGTATTTCGGGTATTCAAGTACATAAATCCAGTCATTTTTTTTTCTGTGGAGAAATACTCAATTATGTGAACACTTTGAAAGTGTTCAAATAACCGTGGAAGTAACTTTATAATTAGGAACAAACTGCTAAAATTTTATGAATGACTATCTTTAATTACATTTTATGTGTAAATGATATAGATGTGAATTTTGAATCACTCTTATTTGTAGTATCAAAGTGATGAGATTAACTTCTTGTGCAATATATTTTTTCTTTCAATACGTTATGATTGAAATATTCAGCATATGGATGATGACAGAAAAGTAATAAAAAAATTCAGAGAGAGTGGTCTCCTCAAAACTTTTTCGCATACTCTCTAATAAACTTATCATGGCAGACATCGTTTTACATGGCATTGGAGTAGAATAGTTTGGAAACATTCTCTTGGCATAAATTTAGCACATTTACTGAATACATCGTGTAATCCTGAGTTATTTGGCGATTATTTTCTGGAATGAAATTGTATTTTCTCGGCCAACTAAATCAATAATTTGGCACAAAGCTGTACTTGCAGCCATAAAATACTATGCTTAATTTGACATATTTAAGTCGTTGTGTTTTCATGTTTTTAAAAGTAAGGACTGACAGTCAACCGATTTTTGGATTTTTTTTCAAAATGTAAAAAGTGTCCGCAATATAGAGATTAAATATACGTACCAAATTTTATCTATCTAGCTCTCTCCGTCTCGTAATTATCATGTTAACTTATATTCAAAAAGCCGAACTCCGTCAGCACAAATTTTACTCAAAATGTGATAGAAATCTGAAAATATGGTATAAAGATCTTTTACCAAATTTGAGCTGTCTAATTCAAGCTTTTTTTTTTTGCGTTATCTCTGTCACTGACTGACTTACAGGCTGGTCGACATTTTCTAATAAGGTTTTTTTTTTCGAACGCGGGAAGTTCTTAAAGGTGGATATTCGTTAAGATTTCTTATTTGAATTTTTTGACAGTTAATTGTTGTTGTTGTGTTGTTCAATGATGTGCAAGGGATTTAGATTCCCCCAAAAGTCTTGGTGACCAGATCCGCTAGTTCTGGAGCATCGTGGCTATGGAAGAATTTAATTGCTGGTGCTCCAAGTTGAAGGAGGGAACGGATAATGGCCTGGTAGTCAAAAAAAATGATCTGGGTTTAGTTGTGATTGAGGACAATGCTTGCAGGTGAGAGCATGTTTATATTGGTTAACGATATCTTCATGCCCTTGAAATATTCAGTGCGTAGCCTAGCAATTGTAGAGGAGAGATGTCTTGCATAGTACGGGAGCCTGTAACCCACACTGAGCGCATCCTCAGGTGGCGGATAGGGGAATGCCTCCATAGGTTCATCCTGTGAGGGGTAGGTGGGAAATAAAATACATCCTGCAGTCCAAACAGGCAGAAGTCCAACCTCTGTGGAGGCAATGGGATTGTGGTGATTGCCTTATAAGCCAATTAATATCCTTCGAGCTGAAGGGTCCCCTTTGCTTGATCGGTATGATACTCGGCTACTAACCATAGGATTCGGAACATCGTTCGATTACTTTCGTTTTGAGATCGGCATATGGATCCGTGCAATCGGGTTGAATTATTACATCCCGTACCACAGTGGCAATTTCGGGAGGTAAGTTTACACGACGTTGTTGAATTTTGTCTTGCTTCCAGTAACGGCTTTAGGAGAAGCCAATTCGAAAGTGGAGTCGAGCATATAAAACCAAAGAGCAAGATTCGTCTTAATGAATGGCGGGATGACTACCGCTGCTGTTTCAGATGTTGACATGTTGATCGGAAAAAGAATATCCAAAGCGAAATATATTAGAATTCAATTCTGGGTCACCACTGAGGAGAATTGATTAATCCAAATTAGATATAAATATAATCTGTCTCCATGTAGAAAGTTCGGAAGGAATCATTCTCTTCTTTTATATCAAAAATAATTCTTTATTCGCTCTCCGAAACATCGCACACCTTGCTGCTGGGGGATTCCCCGAATGAATTCCTCCGCGCTTTCCACGAGGCGGGGAACAGAGTAATATTTCGCCGCAATAACATTTATGATTAACGGAAAATGAAAAGCACGTCACTTTGGTGCGCCTTCTCCAAGAGATTTATAATGATCACTACAGAGCATCCAAATTCTTGTGAATAATGCAATAAATAGGTGACAATTAATACACTTTCTCTGTAATATGTATACGAGGAAGTAAAATATTTTTGAAAGTCAATATAAAGGTCACTCTTAGCTGAAAAAAAGAGCTATTAGGTTTGAAGGCAACGATTTGAATTAACTAATCCCTCTCCATTCCGTTGGTCAATGACGTATTTTTCACTTTTTTTGAATGGACCAATACATAAAAGAACAAACTGCACAGTTTCTAAACGAGATATTTCCAACCAATCTTTCAAATCGGTAACAAGCTATTAATTTTGACTGTCATTTGCCATTACTTCGCAAACCAGAAACATTTTTATGAGGAAAGTTCGTAAAGAGAGAGCGAAAAACGATCGACATTTGGAAACAAACTAGATCAAAAAGATATCTTATTGTTACCCTCTGCAAAATGATAAATTTCTATTCCCAACAAGACCATTACAATAAGAGACAGCAATTAGCCTTAGGTTCCCCCCAGTCAAGTCAAAAGCAACTAATATTTATTTGCTCCAACTTCGTGCAGTGCAACTAAAGATTGGAAGGAAACTCGAAATTGCCACCAGTTTAGAATGTGAATTTCATTATAAAGGATTCCCTGAGGGAACGCCGAATAAATCATGTATACCGTTACAATCTTTGTTCTTGTATGTGCCGTTAATGTCTGGGGGTGCATTTGGTAATTAACGGTTCCTGAGTTCCCAGTTCGGGTCATTAATGAGCTCTCGAGTAATTTATTCCATTTTTCGAATTATCGATTACTTTTTCATGTCTAGAGAATCGTGAATGCATGTCTTGGGTTTAGTGATTGTCATTACGTTTTCTCAATCAATTTTGATTCTTAAAAAACATTCTTAATTAATGTCGAATTGGAAAGTAAACTCAATTAAGTAAGTTCATTTTCAAGGATTTATATTCATATTGAATCGATGTGTTTGCCTATAAATGAAAATATAATTTAAAATCCTAACTTCATTGCCAGAACCGACGAGTTCAACTTTGAGAGAATCAGTCTTTAGATTGATTTGCTTAAATAACGTTTGTAGATTTACATATAATTTATAGAGAAGACGTAAAAATAGGATTATATAATGCACGTAGTTTATTAAAAAATATTCTCTGCTCACATTTTGAATGTTATTTTTATCATATGTTATAAACTTAACTGTTAACAAATTACCTCTTTTTTATTTTGTATTACTTTCGAATAAATACTTTTTAAATTTTCAAATTGGTTCCTCAATCTTGGATAAAAAAATCTTCCTAAAATATTTTTATTTTAGAAAATTTATCTTCGTTAGCCCCCTCCTTCGCATTTTTGTGGAATGGTTGATTTATGATACTAGGTTTCAAAATTTTAAAGCGTTGTTTAGCAAACGATAATAAATTTATTACAAGTTATTTCGAAAAAATTCTTAGGGATGTTTAAATTTAACAGAATAATAATCCAGTGGAACAGAGTTCTCACATTTTTTTTTTAATATTTGAGAGAATAATGATTTATTTTCATTATTAGAGAATAAATCTGAATTCATATCATAATCATAATAAAGTGAAATAGAATCCTTTCAATTTTTTTATTTTTGAGAGAATTCTGATTTATTCTCATTATTAATGAATTTTCTGATAATAATTTATCTTAACATAATTCTTCTTTAGACATTTTTTCAGATAAGTTTCAGATGACAAATTTTTTAGATAATGCTAATCATAACTATATAACATGAATGTTCTTTTATTTTGATTATGTGATTGATTACCGATTTCCCTTGACAGATTATAATTTTCCGAAATTAATTGAAAAATATGTACTTTGACACTTTAAAGAATGCAGTGGTTAAAAAAACTGACGAGCTTAAATTAATCTGGGCAGACTAGTCAATTATTGATTCATCTTCCAATATCACTTATTCTATGTATTGTTAGTAATCGTTCTTGCTTCTAATTTCAAAAATATATTTTTCAGTATATTTAACGTGAAATAATTATTGCGCTTACTGAGTTTAAACAAATTTTTAGAACCAAACTCTTTGATTATTGTATTTTAAAATATATAATTGTTTATTAGTTTAAGTATATAAAATAAAGGATTAAAGAAAACCAAAATTACAATTTTCATGTAAATTCATCTTTTAAATAATTATTTTGAAAATATTTTGTTTCTATTTTTGATTTTCTAACCCAACACTTTGATTATTGCACTTTAAAATATATAATTAGTTATGAGTTTAAGTATGTAAAATATACGATTTAAAACTACCAAAATCCTGATTTTAATGTAAATTCATCACTTAAATTGTAATTTTGAAAACATTTTGTTTCTATTTTGGATTCGCCGTAGTCTAAATTATCCCATAACGGCAATTAAAAATAACAGTGGCTGTTTTTACAGTGGAAAAATAAGTTCCTTTATCCTATAAAATGGCAAAAACGAATATTTTTTTGAATAATTTTGAATCGGTATTTAAAACAGATGCCACACTTAGAGCAAAATATCAAGATCAAGGTAATTTCTGAAGGCACATACCAGAGATTATTTTCAGTAAATCGAAATTCTTGTGATTCACGGCAAGCATCTTTACCAAACAATAATTTCCAACTGTGCGACTCGAAATTCCCATTAAATATGAGTTCCCTAAAACACATTCCCTATTCTACACCACTCTTCTCTAGATTCTTCCAAGAATAATTTGGATCTGTTTCTGTATCATTTATTCTACTCCGCCGTTGCATCCAGTTGCGACTCGAAAGAGTTTTAATTACCAAAAATTCTGAAGTTCTCGGATTCCAAATTAAATGCAATTACTCGGCGAAACACTTTTCCGAGTAAAGTTCTAGTATGAGGAAATGTATCATTTCATCAACTGGTCCTTTGGGCAGGGGGGCGCCTTGAATCGATTCGAACCTGTCGCCAGAGGGGTCTTCTCGTGAGAGAGATGCTCTTGTACATGCCGCAAATGAGGAAATCCCTTTTCTCCTCTTTAATTGCTTCCAACCGCCTCGTTCAGAAAGTGAACGGTTCGAGCCAGATTTTTGAAAACGCTTCGAGATGATATTCATATGAATGTTGATTCGATGGTTCTTGAACTTTAATCCTATCCCAGTAGCTAATTAAATAATTTCAAGACATTTTTATCGATAATGAGTAAATGAATGAATTTTGTGAAAAGAGCAATTATTGTTGAATAGGTATGGATTTTCTGTACTTCTCAATCTGAAATAATATATTCTGTTAATCCGAATAATGATTCATGCTTAGTATAAAAAGCAGAAATTTAAATAAGTTAATTTAAATTTCAAGCTTAATATTTTATTTTAAAAATTGCATAAAAATAAAATATTTTAAAATGTTTTTTTTTTAATTCCAGTTCATTATTAGAATTTTAAATGGGTTTCTTAGTGCCATTTCTGATTGAAAAGATTAATGGATGCTTTTTATACTGTTTTATATATTGAAAAACAACAAATGTCTCATAGTATTGAGATAAGATTTAGAATCGTTATTTCGACCTTTTCAATTTGAAGTTTCTCTTTAATACTTTAAATATATGTATACTTATATTTGCTGTAATGAATAATTTTATATATAAATAAATATACTTAATAGTAAGAAATATTTAGTTCCATAATTTTTTTAATGTATATTTATTTTCAAACGAAATAAAGATATTTCTTTTATCCATATAGTTTTATCGATAATTTTCTTAGATGCTTTAAAATTTGTTCGCAATTTTCTCACCGAATGAGCAGAAATTTACATATTTAATTTTTTATAAATTTTCTTTCCGAAATTAACTTAGTTTCTATTCTTTTAAAAAATAAATGTCCAAAGTAAAAAACAAATTAAAAGTTACATTAAAAAAATTTTTTTTAAGATATTTGAATTACCTTTATTTTTCTCTTTAATGTTATTTAAAGCTCATACACAACTATCAGTTCTTTATCGTCTTACAGAATCTTTTGACAGAATAAGATATTTTTCATAATCTAGATTAAATTTGATGTATGGATATTGAATAAGAAGGAAAATATTTATTATGCTATGATTTCTAATATTCTAATACCATTCTCTTATTATATATATTTAGCACAAATAAAATTTTAAAGAGAAATTGAGATGTTTTATTTAATTGAATGCATTAATAATTTTTCAACCAACTTTATTCTACCAAAATCTTGTATCTATTTTCCCATTTAAATCATAGACATGTTAGAAATGCATTTAATTCCTGTAATATTTTTTTTTTGCAATTTAAAACAACAATTCTATAATATACTACCTTTGATGGCGTAATCTTTAAAATCATATCCAATTATACATTTAATTCCTGAGAAAAATAATTTTTCACAACGCTAAAATATAAATTTGTTTTTGCTTTTCATCTTTGTAATACTCCTGCGACAATTTTAAAAATAACCAGTGAGAAATATGTAACCAATTTAAAAAGAATTATAAAACAACTACATGCAATGCAGAATTTAATGGGTATTCAGTTGAGTCTTCAAATATGCTCTTCTTGCATAGGAAATTGAGTGGGCTACATGGTTAGGATTTCATTATTTTTTAATTTATTGTATCACTGGTTTTGATTATAATGTGACATTAAGACAGCAGTCAAGGAAAGGTTAGACTAATTGAAGGTAAACCTGTGGTATATTAAAGTAAATTGTTCTCAATAAATTTGTAGCCCACGTTTATTGAGTACTTTATATTTGCCGATCTAGGTCAGTTTTGATTGTTCTTTTTTCGCCCTTTTTTTACTGTAAGCAGGAAGTTTTTGCATGGCTCTGTTGTTGTTGTTATTATTAGTGGCACTTGCCATGGGTAAGCTTCGTCGAGGCATCAGCGAGGTTTAAGTCGAAAGGAGCGTCTTTGGTTTTAAAGTAGCAAAACTAGGTGCCAAGAGTACTCACTCATCACAATCGCTTGCGCAGCCCCTTTTTTACAGGGGTGAACACTCATACAGTTTACAAATAGAACACAGAAGAGCAGCCATGCCCGAACCCGGCACGCTCAGCTCTCTGGGAACACGCGCTACCTCTATGCCAGGATGACGGCTGCATAGCACTTGGTTATGGTAATAAACGAAATGAATAGACCCTTTCAAACTAGACCATTTGGATATGGCGTCTTGTTTGATAATGAGCAAAAATTTTTTTCTGTGAATATGGGCCAATGGGAACAAGGATAGATGGTGCACAAGAATAAATTATCTTGTAGATTCCCTCTCCTTAATTAACACATTTGGATTTGGAGCTTTATTTGATCATGGGCGAAAAATCTTTTATGTGAAGATGGTCCAATTGTGAATTAGGATAGATGGTGCACAAGAATAAACTAT
>JAOUZG010019159.1:4584737-4603731 GCA_026289955.1 Argiope argentata
ATGGTGCACAAGAATAAACTATCTTTTTGGATTCCCTCTCCTTTATCAATACATTTGGATTTGGCTTTATATTTGATCCTGGGCGAAAACTCTTTTATGTAAAGATGGTCCAATAGTGAATTAGTATAGATGGTGCACAAGAATAAACTATCTTGTAGATTCTCTCTCTTTTATCGTCACATTTGGATTTGGCGTTATATTTGATGATGGGTAAAAAATCCTCTATATCTGGATGGACTAATTGTAACTATGATAGATGGTGCACACAGGAATAAAATACCTTTGATATACCTTCTCCTTTATCATCATACTTGGATTTGGCATCATATTTCATAATGAGAAAAAAATGCTCTATTTGAAGATGGGCTAATCGTAAACTAGGATAGAGGTGCACACAAATAAATTATTTATGATTTTCCCTCTCCTTTATCGTCATATTTGGATTCAGGCATATTAATAATTTTTCTCCGTTTTTTGGCTGTTTTGCAGCCGCCACTTATATATTAATTATTCCGTTTCTATTACACGTCTACACTTCTCCTTTGAATAAGTTTTACATAAGAAAAATCAACGTCTTTTTTATCTAGTTTTCCATGTATTTTTCTTTATTTGTTAAATAAAAAATTATAAAAATCCTATATATATATATATTTATTTTCAAACTAACATTATAATTAATTCAATCAGAGTAATCATTTTTTCGAAATTGCTTCCGACATCAAAGACTCCACTTAAAAGAATTAACAAATGCTTCCCTATCCTTCAATTTTTACCGGCAAATGCAATTTTAATTGGTTAAAGGATAACTAAATTTACTGCAGGGCTGGATTAGCTTTTCACTTGCAGCTGCGTGGACTTCCAGAAATAATGGGATTATGTTCTTAAAAGATCTCCAAAAGAAGCATTGTGCTTTGTTACTTTGTTGAAGAAAACGCGTAATGTATTGCTGGATGCTGGGTCCTTGTCCGATAGCTGATCGATCCAGCTTGGTTGCCATGGTAACATCAGAGCAGCAAATATCGGACATTCTTCAAGAAGTTGCAGAGCGTTTTCTGAGGAAGAGGTACTTGAAATAAGTAAGAATAATGCACCGTTTAAAGTTTTTCCATCAGAGTCAATTATTGTTTTGCGGTACATTTTTTTGCTGTTTGATTTCAATTTGAAGTTATTATCCATCTGAGTCAATTTTGTTATTATTATCTGCATAAAGAATAAAGACAATTGGGATGTTTAAGATTTTATTTGAGAATATTTTTTTGGAAGTAATGGATTTTTTTAATTTAGGGAAGTATGCTTTAAAGGCATCAGAAATATTAATGATAGAGCATATGTATAATGTAATTAACCAATCATTATATATTAAAATCTTGGTTAATATTTATAATAACTAATACTATTCATACTAATAGAATTTTTAATACATTATAAATAATTACTGAGATTAGTATGGATAATAACTGGTAATAACTTGTACTAACCAAATTTAATACTTTAACCATACTTTAAATATACTTTCTGTCTTATCCAGACATTCTCAATTCGAATTTTAATACACAAGCTGATTGGAGCGTCATTGGCGTACGCAAAATATTCTTCAACTAACATTTTATAGTCACATTTTAAGGTAATCTAGGAACTTAGACGGTTGAATGGAAACTTAAGAGGATGAAAAAAAAATTCGACTGAATAAACCTTGGAAATAAAAAAATATCTCTCTGAAACTATAGGCAAAAAAAGCGGCTAATGAATTTGGGCTTGCAACGATTTCGTACAAATCTTCTGTACATTTTCTGAAAATTAGCTTATATATTTAGAAAAATATAAAAGTTTTAAAAAGTACCGATTTTTCCCTCATTTTTTAAATCATAGCAGACAGAAATTACGATTCAATTATTTAAATCTTACAAAATGTGCAACTATGTGTAGTTGAAACATTATATTGAAATTCAAATTAAATAGTTTGAATATTCAAAGGATTATACGTACAATAAATAAATTTTATCGGCCATATGAAAATCAAATTATATAATTTAATAGTCAGATTTATAGGACAAATTATCTATAATGTTTAGTCGAATTCAGTTAAGATTCTGAAAGCTATTTACATTGAAGTAAGTTGAGATTAGTTCATTACTTGAAAATGTCCGATTTTGTGAGTTCTTTTTAGCTTGAATTTTTGAAAACTTATACTAAATTTTATCAAGTTAAAATCATATTAAATACATCAAAATATTCATAAATTGGTTCTTAATTCGAATCATAGTAGATAAACATAATCAGTAACACTAAATTTTATTGCTTTTTATTCATTACTTCCATACCCATAAGCATTTTAATATAAATAAGTAAGTTAAGCGTCATGGCGGTCACCGGCAAATGCCATTGATCTTTCTCTTCAGACCATGTCAATCATCAATGACTGACAGCATACTTTCATTTCATAAATTGTTAGTTTCTTATGACTGATTTTGCACTTTTCGGGCAACATCAATGACTGATGATTGAAATTTTTGTTCAGACTTCGTTAGTCATTGTTTGTTGACGATATACATTCAAAAAGTTATACTTTCTTAATAATTTTTGATATGGAAATCACAAAATAATACGCTAAAAGCACGCAGTCTTATTACTATTTTGCATATATCAGTGGTTTTCATCAATAAATAAATAAAATAAAATAAATAAGATCATCGGATGCCACAGACTAGACACGGGGGACACAAAATGTGACTTGGCCCGTTACATGATGATCTACGCTATATAATGAAAAGTATTTAAGCACTTTTATCAAATGGGCAACACATTGAAATTTATGATTCTCCACTGAATTAACGAGGAGCTGTTAGAAGCATATCAAGATGCCGTATTTTAATCGCAGATTGCCACACATTTGTGCTTAGTTGAAAATTTCATAATCAAAAGGAAGAAATATGTGAAAATAGTTTTTTAAAATATTTTATATTTTCTTGAGTACACAAAATCTTATGTACTTATTGTACAGAGAAAATTAAAAGGTTGTTTTTGTTTCTAATGGCGCTTGCCATGGATGAGCTCGCTGAATCAGTCAAAGATTTTAAGCCAAAGGTGAGTCTCTTGTTTTAAGTAGCGCCAATTAAAATCAGGAGTACATCTCAGCTAAATCGCAATCTCTTGCACAAACCTTTTTACAGGAGCGAACGGGTCTCGAACAAAGCATGCCCAAATCATAAGGAACTTGCGCTACCCCTATGCAAGGACGTCGGCGGATCAGTAGATTATTAAATGTTATGATTCATAAATTCTGTGACCATATCTATGATCTTCAGTAGTGTCTAGTCACTTCTTTTAATGCCTAATTACAAAAGATTTGGTCTTCTCTGTAAAATATAGATTTAAACTCATTATTTGTATTACAGTTGTTGTTTCAACCGTTCTGAAATAATTTGAAAAAAGAAATCCGAAGTGCTCAAAGATCGTTGACCATATTGTGATACTTGATATTTTTTTTTTTTTTGAAAAAGGGAATAATTTAATACATAATAAATGCTAAAAAAATGTGAATCACATATTTTATTAACTTTATAAATTCTTTTATGATGATTTTCAATTATTTACCTAATAATTTACATTAAAATATATTACATAAAAACCTCGTAATTGTTCTTTATGTTTACAATACGGATGGAGTTTTAAATTTCTGTGTCCCCATTTTAAGGAAAAATTTAGATATATAAAGTATTTACTTTATATATCTATTAACGTCCATTAATAAGGATTTTCTAAAAGTATGAAATGAATTATTTGAAAAATAATAATTCAAGAAAAATTCTTTCTAATGAGTTAATTCATCTGTTATCAAAGTATCTTTTCCTAACATATGGTTCTCAAGCTTTCAAATATTATCAATCACTTTTTAAAAATCGAATCTAAATCTACCTATTCATTTTGGGTCTCCATTTATTCTAGGGGTTAATATTACACTCTCTTTGTAAAAAAATATTTTATGGGGAAAAATAAAGTTTAATGAAGAAAAAAAAAGTTTATTTTAATACCTTGTTATTAATATTTAAAATAACTTGTTTTATTGTACATTTTTCAACCTTTAAAATAAGAAGATAAATTGTTTTTTATAAAGTATTAAAAAATATCTTTAATGTATGACTGGTTGAGGATTTTTAAGCTGAAATCCTATGTTTGCAAAACTAGGAAAGATAATTGTACTTTCAAGATCTTATTGTGATCCATTAAAGATTCACTCACAGCCACAGTTTGGAAAAAGCTCTGTAAAGAAAATATAAATTATTTATAATATATTTATTAGAAATTTGGTATATTAGTGGCTTTAACTATCAACTGACAAATCAAAGATATTTTAAAGTATTTTTGGATACGATAATTAACTTTAAAGTATTTTCCCAATTAAGTGCAAGTCAAATGAAATTCGTAGATAAAATTTTATTCATAAATCATTTCAATTACTAAATGAACAGTTGAAAATATTTCAAAAATGAGATATGGTTGTTCGAAACATCTGTCACATCTGGTTGGCGAAACTTTCACAGTCATGAGTTGTGCTAAGCAATTTATTGACAAAGATTGTTTTTCAAAAAAGCTTGCATTCTTTTGCTGTCAGGAATTTGACTAAAATTGCTAGTTCTGATTTTAAAATCCTGTTATTTTATTTTTCGGCAGCCATCATTACCCTTATTTCGTTAGGAAACAACATAGTTCCGTGTACAATTTTATTTTGCTCATCATGAAAAAAAGAAAAAAAATATTCTCGATTAAGTTGTTGTTTGTTTACATAGTTAAGCTGCAAATTTGAAGTAATAAATAGTCACCAGATTTGGAACTGTCTTCTACCTTTTTCAAATATATCATTTATGCATTTTTTATAGTTCTTAGATCTAATTTTAGTTTTGTTTCGATGCATTTATTACATCCATTGAATGTACATCCATTTATTTACTTTCCTTGCAAACGTCTTGACCTATCATTGACTACGAACAAAGTGGTAAACAGACATGTCAGTGTACTATTTACTAAGGGCGAAAAGGCGTCATAAGTGGTAAGTAATTATTTTTATGAGGAAACGAAATGGAAGTGAAGTGTTTTAGGTCGTCACCTTTCGAAGCACTAGAGGACTCGTTCTATTTATGGTCTTCACCTGAGAGATCGCGCAGTGCTTGAATGGGGTTGACGTAATTCAAGAATGCTGAGTGGTATTTGGTGGTACGAAAGTGTTTAATGTTGACTGCAGTCAAACTCGTAGTAGCTGAGAAGCAGTTTTTAAAAGTTTTTCTGCAACTGCATGGGTTTTGTGTTTTAAATTAATTAATCTTTTGTCCGGTCAGCTATTTGGAGATTAAAGTGTTAACAAAATGTTTATCTAACTATTAAAATATTCTTAACAGGTATGAAAAGGCAACATTCATATTTTTATTGATTTATTTAGATTATTAAATTATATATTTTTTTAAAAAATGTGATTTTTAAAATTTTATGATAATTATTAAGGTAATAAATACATTGGTGATGATTACTTGTATGAAATTTTTATATTTTAAGAAAATGTGGATTCTTATAATTCAATTTTCTTTTTAAATGCATGGTTATGGTGCAAATTATTTAATTACATTAAGTTGAAAATAGAATTTCATATTCTGAATAATGTAACGTTTTCATTTCTGAAATTGAAAATGAAGTTTTAATTTTAAAGCTTTAAATTAATCAGAATAATTTCTGTTATTTTTAATAATGAAAAAAGCTTAATTTTTCATTATTTCTGATAATTTCGGTTTTAATATTATAATTTAAAAAAAAAAAGGCATGAAAAGGAAAACCATTAAAAACCCCATTAGAATAGAAAAGCAATTGATTTTTTTTATTTCCTTTCTTATTGTTAAACTTAAAAAAGTTATATGCATAAAATATATTGATAAATTGAAAATTGATCAATTATTTAAAAATAGAAATATTTCATGATATTAATGTGAATATGATAAATAACATTTTTGTGCCAAGTTATCCATGATGCATTTATTTTATTAATCGCAAACTTTTTACAGGAAAAGTTAAAAAGAATATCTCATAAAACATTACTATAACAGTTTCTAAATACTTATAATTTTACTTTTGAATTCACATTTTTATTCATCTTCTAATAATCATTCTAATAATAATATTGGACTTCTTGTTAATTATCAATTATTATTTTTTTGAATAACATAACGTTTTTATTTCGGAAATTAAAAATGAAGTTTTAGTTTCGAAATTAATCAGAATGATTTCTGTAATTGAATGAAATAAATGTTTCATTTATTTTAAGAATAATATCAATTAAGAGAATTGATATTTGGTTTTCATATCTTAAATTAATAACCAGAAAATGTTTTGGATTGTATCAAAGAATAATTTTTTAAAAGGACACCTTTAATAATAATTCGAATCTGCTCTTCAAAACATACAGCTTGTGAAAATAGATAAGAAAAATTATTTTAAGAATTAATTTTTATTATTTTTACAATAATTTTTTGTATTTTATTCTAACATTGCAAATACTTCAGGCAATTATTTTGGAATATAGTAATAAAAAATTACGAATAGTTTTGATAAAAAAACCATAGTAATGAAGGTTAAAGTATTTCAATTTATTTAAATAAATAGATAATCTGTTGAGCATCTAAACATTTGCGACAAACATAATTGTGATAGAACTAAATATTGGAAGAAAAAAAAAGCAGACGATAGTTTGATAACGCCTCTCAACTCTAGGCGCCTTCACCGAATTTTAAAAAAAGAATTCATTTAATGTCTCTGACATATTTTACTCGTCTGGCATGCTAATTTTGGCATTTTTAAAACCAGGCATTTAAATTTTGACACTTCATAATCAACTTAATCTTTCTTACAGCATAAGCGATATTTATCTTTAAATATTAATTACTCGTTTGAAATTGCACAAGCTAAATATTTTTCGGATGGTTATGTCTGAGGTTAAACTTCTTTTTCGGCAGAATATTTAAAAGCGATAAATTTACATTTCTTTTTCTTTTCCTGGTTAGTGTCATTAGATATTGCTGTAGTTATAAAATAAAAAACAAAGACCAAGTGCTTCGTTGACGTTGTAGATGCTTTTAGATAAGGTATTTTTTTGTTGTTGATATAAATAATTTTATTTTGTTTCGGCTCTGAAATGGATTTAATTTATATCACACTCGCATGATATAACTTTGAATGACATTTAAATATATAATTAAGAATTGTTTTGCATGCTTCACTTCTAGCATGTTATCAGCTGTTTTTTTTAATGTGCTGTAATACTTTTTTAGAATTAGCATTAAGAAAGTCAACTTTTTAAGAACATAAAATGAAATTTTTCTTAGTGTTTATTAGATATAATGCCAAACTTAACAATCCTTAAATATAAAGAGTGAGAAAACTCCGAAAAAACTTTTAATAGATATATAATGTATCATGTAGATTTAGATATAGAATGTCTTCCTGAGAAATTATTAACTTTGCTTATTAACAAACCTATTAAAAAACAAGGGATATAAAAAAAATAAAGTCACTTTCTTTTACAAGAAATGTTTTATTTTAGTTCCTTTTTATTTAAAAATTACAATTGACATAAATAATTAATCAAAAAAATTTTAATTTTCGAAAGAATTGAACTCTTATTCTTCACTTTCGCAGGAAAAATGCTGAAATCTTTGCGTTTTACTGTTTGAGCTGCAGCCTGTTGATTTCAATTTTCATTACAAACTTCTAAAATTATATTTAAAAAATATTTCGTGTTATTTTAGTTTTGAAGTGAAAAACATTTTTTCGTTGAAAGGAAATATTTCTCGAGTAAATTTTGATAATTTTTGAAAATATCAAATTATGATACTCGAAAGAACATTGTATTATAATACAGAAATTCATGGGAAACGTAATATATAGCGGCATTATTAAACAAAGCGTATTACATTTAAAGATTAAGATAATGAAGAAATTTTCTTTTTTTCATTTGAAGTTTTTTTAAGAGATTTGAAATATATATATTTCATTTTTTTCATGTGTTTAATTGTCGACTATTATTGCGTATTACGTTACGTTTATTAATACGTATTACGTTTACCAAACCTTATTTTTAAAGATAAAGATGATTAAGAAATACTCTTTTTTTCATTTGAATATTTATATTTTTTCAGAGATTTCAAAAATATATTTCCTTTTTTTTTCTAGAAATTTCAAGAAAGGGTTTACAAATGTTAATTTTCCGTTAAATATTTAATAATTGAAGTAAAAAAAACAATCTTGGGTATATCATATTTTTTTTAAAAAAATGAATCTCAGTAAATATACAAAATAAAAATAAAATAAATTTAATATAATTGATTGAATATAAGTTTCTTTAAAGATGAAATTTTAAAGTAATTAACTGTTACCCTTTTTAAACAATTTAATAAATGAGAAAAACTATTCCAACCTTCGAAGAACAAATTTCAATATTAATCAAAGATTTTATTATGATCAAACATTGATTTTATTATGATCATTTTGAAGGATAGATTATGTTTTAAAATTTATTGTATCATATTATATGTAATTACATTAATCTATTGTAATCTTATTGTATTATCTTGAAATTAAAAATTATGTTTATTTTCTTCATTACTATTTTCATTTACCTGTTTGGTTGAAGTAATTCTAATTGTTTGTCTGACATTGAACTATTTCATTCATATATTTAGGAGAAAACAATTCGTTTATTTATTTATTTATTTTATTTTGAACCAGTCTTTTTGATAGATAAACAACAAATAAGTCAGTAAAAAAATTAAAAAAGAATGAAGTAAATGCCAGAATTGAGTGAAATTTTAAATATTTTACGATCACACTCTTATAATACTAATGCTATAAATATGTCCACCTTTAGAATCATTATTCGTTAAAAATTGTAGTATAATTATAAATTTTGAATTTAATATATTTGAGTGAATTTGTTAAATACTGCACAATTTATTTAAAGGATAATCGTAGGGCCTTTTAATATTTCTTTAAATTTTTATTAGTATGTATTATTTTCTGTTAAAAATTTTCATTTTTTTTTTCATTCAGAAAAAAATCGTAATGTATTTGTTTGATGATATGGTCTGTTAGACATCTAAGACCGCTTAAATTTCGAAGAAAATATCTGGTTATTTTTTATAAAAACACATACTAATTTAATTTCTAGTTTAAACTACATTTTTTTATACTTAAAATCTGCTTTCATAAACAAAGAGTTTTTCATCGATATTTGTTTTAAACTAAATTGAAATTTCTGAAAAAAATATTTCAATACAGAATTGGAATTTGCTATTTCAAATTTTGTATGATCATTCAACAATTGATATTCAAATAATTGATTTTATGAAATAAATATCTTTAAATATTTTGTACTAAATCAAAATTGAATGCATAAAAATGTATTATATTTAAAATTATTTCTCAATTTACAGTAATCTCGTAAGCTTTTCAAATTCGTAATTAATTCATTTCTGAATGAATTAAATGTTTTTGATCGAAAATGTTTTCAATACATTGTAAAATTCTTTATAAGTTCTTTTTTACGAAATGGATGTTTTATTGTCTTGTAAGATCTATTATTTCCTGCAATTGGTAAAAAAAATTCTTAATATGATGAAAGAAAAATATTAATACATTAATATTTCCAAAGTTGTTGATTAGTCAGAAAAAGACATCATCCACTTAAGTATTAATGCAGATTTAAATGTTTTGCAGTGATATTTCAATTTTATTAATATATTTAAATGAATTATGATATTCCTTAATTACCTCCTAAGCTGAATTAAAAAGTGGTGGACTTTGAACACTTTGGAATACTTGATTTGAGAATTAGCAACATCAATTAGCTATCAAAATACTAATGAGTTAAGTAAAATACGTTTTAATGCTAGACTTAGTGCTGAAACTAATCTCGTTATTAAGTGTATAATGCTAGGCTATCAAATATCAAATTAAGTTATTTAGAAGCGGTGCAGGTGAAAATCAAGTTCCAAGAAAAGATGTATTAATCATCTGTTAAATATATAATGAAATGCTCTTAGAAATTTGATTTCCTGTGCGCATGTTATTGATTTTCTTATTTTTGACACTACATAGTGTTATTTGTCATGTGAATATATTGCTTCTTTTAATCTGTATATATTACTCTCGATTTATTTGCTCTAAGAAACTGCACGATTCTATTTGAAGATAGTTGATCAAATATGAACTGTTTTATTTACACTTTGAAGCAAATACCATTTAAAAATGTATATACAAACATAAATGCGTCATAAAATGAAAAAAAATGAAATCTGTGATCTTAAATTTCAAGTTATCATGTGAGAACATTATTATTTTTAAGTCATCATTAATCTTAATTATTTTAAGTCATTAACCAACTTAAACCAGTTTAAAACAATCCCGAGACTTATCTATCCCTCCCTCTCCCCCTCTCTTTATATAATGATAATTTTTTAAAACTTTCATTTTAAATTTTTCTAACTGATAAAGAAAGTTTTAGAGCTCGACCAATTTTGAGATGAAATAACATCAATGATGTCATAGTTCTTCGTCAGGCTTTTATAAATGCATTTGCTGTCAAAGAAGCATACGTAATGATAAATCAATTCTGGTAAAAGCAGGTCAACCATTTAAAAATGCATCCTATTTGAAAGATGCATACGTAATAATAATACAATACTGGTAGAAGCAGGTAAATATATTTTTTGTCTTTAAATTTTGGACACATCAAAATATTCCAACCAAAACATGTTCTCACATTATAAGAAAATCTTCTATACTTCTTTTTAAACAATCCAAATAAAATTAAACATAGTGTCAATGTAAAAAAAATGAAGAGCGGATCGAAAAGCAACCATATTAACAAATAATACTGAAAAAATACATCACCAGCGATAGCAAACGGTTTTAATAAAAATTATTATCTTTCGTTGTTTTATCTAACGGTTTTAATGCAAACGATTATCTTTCTATTTGCGGAGAAATTATCTGCCTTGAGTTCTTGCTCTTGATTATTTTTAACTATATCATTTCAGCAGAGAGGTTGTGGCAACAGTAAAGTATGATATTAAGTAGAAATAAAACTACGTTCTAAAAGATTATTTTATCTCATATGCGGTTACGCTGCAATGAACGAGTTTTATGACACAAGTTGGAGCAATTTATGTGAGTGTTTTATGTGAACTATACTAGTTCATTTGTGTGTGTAAGTTAAATTAAGTATATAATCTTGTTTGCATCATAAAATATATTCTTAAAAATATATCAAGTTAATCTGATGATAAAAGATATAGTAATTCTCATTTGCATTCGATTTGAAATTTCTATTGTATCATGAATTTTTGTTATCATTTATGTTTTTGATTAGAAAGAATTTAATTTTCACGGTCTTTTATGATTAAAATTCTCTTAATACGTTGAAAAATGATTGTAAATTTTTGGAAAGAATGTATTTTTTTCCATCATTCAAAAGTATTACATTTCTTCCATTTATTACTTTCCTTTTTAATATTTGTTATTCTATACCTTATTTTTACCATCTAAGGCGCAGGGCAAGAAATCTAAAATGATTTTTTTTATTTTAATTCTATTAGAACATTAGTGGGTATAAGTTAAATTAAATATATAATCTTATTTGCAACAAAAAATATATTCTGAAAGATATATCAATTTAATATGATGATAAAAAATAGTAATTCTATTTTGCATTCTTTCAGAAATTTATATGGTATCATCGATCTTTGTTGTCAATTATGTTTTTGATTAGAAATATTTTAATTTTTATTGTCTTTTATGATTCTATTTTACTTTATACATTGAAATTTGAATATAAATTTTTGAAAAGAATATTTTTTTCCAACATTCCAAAGTGTGAATTTTCTTCCATTTATTATTCTTCTTTTTCGTATTCGTATTTTCATACCATACTTTTGCCATCCAAAGCACATAGTCAGAAATATAAAACGAAAGGAAATCTAAGGATAAGTAACGCTTGAATGTTTTTTGAAAAGTGTTATTTGCCAAGTATTTCATAGCCCTATATAATAAGCTAAGGGGAAAAGATGGTTTTTTGATTACCGAAACTGACGAACAGTTCATGGTGCTATGGTTCTGGATATATCCGGGTCGAATCTTTTTTGGATAATGTAACGGTTCACTTCCAGTTTCAGTTTTGCATTTTATCTGTATAAATATCGCTATTTCATATTGCTGTTTAGAAAGATTTAAAATGCGATATGCAAAATATTTAAATGAATCTGAATATCTGTGAATTCACAGAATAATTATTGCAAATTTCGACCGGTTTTCAAAACAAACTGTATAATGAAGATAAAAAAGCAATTTTCGTTTTTAAGAAGCTTAAGAACTGTTTCTTTCATACATTAATAATGTATTAAATTTCTTATTAAAGAATAAGCTTAAAAAATGATAAAAATTATGTTTATTTTTCAAAATTTATTGGCTGTTGTTTTTTGGCAGTTGTTACCAAACTGAATTTGTTTTTCAAATTTTTCAACGATTTTTTTTATTTATTTCTAAAAAAATTGTTGACAAATTTGATTACTGACCTATTTACGAAACGTTTGTGAGACAAGATAAAATAGCAATTCGATTATTGTTCTTTGCAGACATTTTACACATCGAAATTACTTATAAATAAATATGGAGATTACAACATTAAGTTTCAGTGACTCATATTTATTTCAAAATATGTCACTAGAAAAGTGCACTTTAGACTCTTTTGAAAGCTATAATCTAACCTTTGAATTATCACATTTCGAATGATTCATTTTGATAGCGAAATAAGATGACTGTATTCAGTATTTCAAAGATGAACTTTCTTTGAGTCTAGTTATTTTTATCACTATTTACAGTTTTATCATTTTGACTTATTTTGATAAATTGACGAGGACACTTCTAATTTTAATAGAATGCGTTTGACCAGCTCATATTACTTGTACGTATAGTTGTACTTTAAAAAAAGAAAGAAAAGAAATTGCTTGTATTTAATTATTTTTAGCTGTTGAATCTTTTTTTGGTAACTGTCATTTCTTTTCTATTTGGTTCTTTCTTTTTTCATTCGTGAAGGGTGGGGGAGACTAATTCATTCTCTTTTTAATCCATAAACATTTGAGATAGTTATTCTTCATATTGACTGAAATATATGTAAATGGAAAACGGATTCTCATTATTTTTAAATGGCAGATTTTGCGACATAAGAAACTGCAGAATTTTGTTTGCTAAATTTTATCTGGTCGGCGTCCTGGCGGAGAGGTAGCGCGTCCTCCCAATGATCTGAGCGTCCTGGGTTCAAGTCCCGGTTCTGGCATGGTTGTTCTCTTTCTTTCTGTTTATAATATCTGTACGCAATGTGTTGTATTACTTACTTCTGTAACCTTCCGTGTGATATTTAGAGGTGCACGGGCTTCTAAATGTACGATAATAAATACTTTAATCTTTCTAAAATATAATCACTATATTTTGATGAAAAAATGCATTTAATAACTTTTTCATTTTAATCATTAAATGGTATTTCCGTTATTTTTTTATTAAATGGAATATTTTTTAAATCATATATAGGATTATGATATTTTTAGTGTCAATGTCAATATAGATATGGTAGAAATAAAAAAAATATATTGATTAAAAAATTACTTTTCTTACCCAAAATAAGATTTTTGTAAATTCTCAAAACTTTTTACTTTATTTTTTTAATTTTTTTTTTGTTTAGTTATCGCCAAAAAATTCGAACTCGAGATTCTAATGAATCCGCGTTTAAAATCGTCCTGAATTCGAAAAACTCATTTTAGGAAAATGTCCGTCTGTCTGTGACAAAGATTATTTAAAAACTTTTTGATCTAGACGGTTGAGTAAAATTTGTTTACAGAAAGGCCATCTGTCCAGGTGTTCGAATAAAAGACAACGGGTTCATTTCAAAACGAAAACATCTATATAGATAAAATTCGGTACATAAATTTAACATCTATATTGTACATTACTTGTCAAATTGTTAACCTAAATCAATCCCAGGTTGACTTTCTGTAGGTCTGTAATTTCAGAAACATTTTAATTAGATAATACAAATACGCAAAGATTTAACTATATCAAATTTGGTATGAGATTTTATACTATTATTTCATTTTTGTGTGAAATATGTGATTCAATCGGTTGAGAAAAACCTTTTTAAAGCCCATATTCGATTTTGGGATGTTATTTGGCGACTAATCTCTGGCATTCATCAGAGGTTAGGTCGCCAAATAACCCGTCAAGGATGAATTGATAATAATATTGAGAAAGTGAAAATAACTTAATAATAAAATATCACATTCATACCAAAAGTTAAGACCTTCATAAGTTTTGTATTCCATTGTCGTGTAATGTGTTTTCTGTCAAGAGAAGTTTGTTAGAGTATACTAGAAAGCTTATAGGAGATCATGCCCGCTAGTTTTGAACTAATCAGTTATCGTGATCAGTGAAATTTATTGTCCTTTGAATTGAAATGTTGAATTTTATTTTCGATGTTCTCTTTCCCTTGGTATCCTTATTCGATTTTGAGATGTTATTAGAGCATTACAGAGATTAATCGCTAAATAACTCGCCAAGGATAATATGATAGATTCAGTAACAATACTAATATTTTCGCATTAAGAATATTTTGTAACTATTGTGCGTCAGTATCATATAAAGCGTTTTCTGTCATGCAAGAAAGTTTTGGGAAGACCACTCACGCTAGTTTAGAACAAATATCTTCTTTAAATCACACTTTACACGGTTGAATAATCCCATTATTAAGCAAGCATTTCAGTTTTGTGTATTTAGAGACCTGATCTTGTTTTTAAATTCTAGCTAATTCTATTTAATTTTAGTATGCAATCATATTTCAACAATGTAGAAAAACGTAAGTAACTTGTCTGCTTTTTCAACCGAGGTTTATAAACATTTATCTCATACATTCAAAACTAACATTTAACCTCTGCAAACTCAATTATATTTTCATCCAGTTTTAAATGCCCATCTTTTTCCTTTCCTGCTTTCTCCTTTGTTTTTAAAAAGTGCAATTACATTATTCATGAATTTAATGTTTTTTCTTTTTTTTTCCGTAAACATCATTCTATTTTTCATAATGTAATTATTAAGGAAACTTTTCATCACATACAGAAAATACACTGGTGCGGGGGATCATAGATGTTTTTATATTTCTAGTGATTTCGTTTTCTATTTTTATAAACAGTTCTCTTTTAATATAAAATTATATTTTCGTTTTGTTATCATGTCAGAGCATGATGTTGTTTTGGGAATGAGGTTTGCGGCGTCTAAAAATATCTCTAGGCGAAAAATAAAAATTTTATTACCAGTACGAGCATCTCAAAAAATCAGCTTTTATTAACACGTTGCAATTGCATTTAAAAAGACTCTGGTTAAAAAATAAGTTAATGACTATAGAGAATAAAAAATAGGAAAATGTCATTTTGAGTACGTGATTATACAAAATGAAATAAATAGGAAATGTGATTTTTTTTTAACAATTAATGCGAGACAAACTTTTTTTATCGTTTGCAATACTAAAGTGACTCATTCAATGAAACAATTGAAATGAATAAAAATATAATTTAACTCGCACGAGCGCGTGGTGCTTGGCCGTTCAAGAAATGATGTTCTGACACGAAACATTGAAATATGCATAGCAGATTTCATTTTAATCTTTATTTAATCTTTTTTTTTATATTTTTTATATTTGAAACTATGATTTCGAAATGCTTACTTGTTAGGTAGCTTATCTTATAAGTGCATTGATTATATAGATGCTTAATTAGCACTTATTTGTTTGTATAAAGAATCCGGATGTTTATATTAATTGTAAAAAAATATATTTTTTTTATATCAAATTGCAATTATTCATCAAAATTCAACTTTTAGAATATACATATTTTCAATTAATTATTTTGTAAATTATTGAACCCAATCAGATCGTGATAATCTTTTGATATATCTTGAATTTAAAATTGATTGCATTTAGAGTAAATTAATCACCATCGTTACAAATCGTAATTTTATTTAACCCATTTCATGTTTTTGAAGAAATAAGTTTGTAGTGGAATTTTCGTATATTCCCTGATATGCGAAAATTTTGATATTGTATATTATACAATTGAATATTATTTATAAGTAATTTGTTTCAGAATAGTTAAAGTTTGATTATAAAAATATCAAATATTATAGTTAAAACATTATTTCGGAAAGGTGACAATACCTGTACGGTATTTGAGAAAATCTGACTTCTAAAATTCCATTGTATTTTAAATGATAAATTATAAACTAATGTCCAGGAAGTTAAAAAAAACTAATTAAAATAAATACTTTCTTTTTTATTTCATTAATGTGCTGTATTTAAAAAATTATTTCGAGTAATTTGAAATTCTACTTCAGATATTTGCAAATAGATTTTTTTTTAAATTTTACTCATAATCATACTTTACTCATAATAAAAATGAAACACGGCTCCTTTAACTTTTAATTTCATAAATTTTATTCTTTACACTAAAAAATTCTTGACTTTAAAAGCTTCTATCAAACTACTTCCAGATTTTAAATTCTTTTCATTAAAGTTTTAAACTAATCTTTAATAATAAAACGGAATCATTTTCCATTACCTTTTCTTTATCTTCAGTTCAACAAACAACTACACAAATTTCCTTTAAGAAACTTCTTTCCTAAAAATCGAAAATGGCCGCTCACTCTGAGAGGAAGCCATTTTCTACCTAGAAAAATCCATTCGAGGAAACTGATGCTGTTTCATTCTAATGGCATAAGTGGGATTCCAGTAAAGAGGAAACATGTCGCAGCAGACGATTTTGGAAAACCTCGGCGTGGAGTTGAATGTAAATTAGTTTGTAGAAGCGGGAATGCGAAAAGGAACATGCTTTCAAAATAAAATCAATACAGCAAACTACGGCTTATTGAGGAAAACTTTTCGCTGCAAATTTTTAGATGCCGTATAAGGAAATATTGACTGAATAGGTTGAAATGAAAATGCACAGGTTATTCTGGTATTCAGAAGCTAGTTTTATTTTTTTAAATATATTTTTATTTTTGCTTCCGCAAATGGGGTGGTGTGAGAAAAGAAAATGCAATCGTTCAGCGTACATTTAAATTTCATAGGCATATTTAACATAACAGAAGAATTTTGTGGTATGGGTGGTAAAAAAAAATATTTTGTGAAAATTGAATTTTTAAATAATATATATGTATTGAATTGTCCAATGCGGTGTCTTTAGTTAAGAAATTATTTTTAATAGATAATGCTAATAAATTAATTATTATTTTAATAAACATTAGGCAGGGAAAGCCTGGTTGATAGGGTGTTGGATTCGCATCACTTGAGTTGCAAGTTTGAACCCACCAGCCGAAGCTCGCGCATGTATTTGTGGTGGCTGGTGAATATTAAATCTGTCGTGGTCACCAAGTCCTCCATGTCGAGAGCAATACTACTGGAGGTACTGGTACAGAGGTGATCGTTCTCTGATCCAGATCTAAACTACGGCCTGTGATTGAATGAATGAAATGCATGAATGAAGTCCGCCACGTGAAAAGGGTTTGTGACGTGTGTGAGCTAGAAGTCAGATATCTGCTTTCAAGTGCTCAGGAGTCCATACATTCAGACCCTGCTGTATCCCACCATTCGTTGTGAAAGCGGAACACAAGAACAACAACATTGATTAATGTTATTCATCGAAAACATTTTTAATTGTTATTTTGTAAACAAAGGACGAAAACTGGAAGTACTCTTTGCTTTGCACTCGGGATTTTAAGAAATCTCACAAATTTAAGTATTACTTAATTTAAGAAAAAGGCATATTGTTGAAGTTAATGATCTACGCATCTTTCAATACGATAACTCAAAAATACTTTTATCTAGACGAATAAAATTTGATGCATGATCTTCGACTAAATTTATAGTTTTTTAGTAAATTATGATGGAAATTTAATCAAAAAAAGTCTGCATGTTAAATTTATATATAAACATTTATATATTCGGACAGATGCAACATAATATAACAACTACAAAACAAAGGGAACTCAATGGATAAAATTTATTACCAGATTTGTCATCTAAAATTTAGATATACATCGAAATCGTACCCATATCAGCCAAGGAGTTGACCGTCTATCTGTTTTTACATAAGCATAAAAAAGTGATAACTTAAAGCAGGCAATAATTTAAATACCTGATTTTTTTCTGGACTAAATCGACTTTCTAGTATTTTATACTAATTATATTCTAACTATTAATTGCAGACAAATTGTCAAAGATTACACAGTAGATTCTTTTGTTACTAATGTTCGCCAACGATAAGCGATTAATAATATGCCAGCGCATTTTTAGAAAGTAAGCAAGAAAACTTCGAGGAAACTACTTTTTCAGTTTTAAATGTACGATAATTTTTATTTAACCCTTTGCACTCCAAAAAATAATTAGATGCAAAATTATTCACAAAATACAAAGATTTGTTTATTGCTGTGAAAAATAAATATACATAATTTTTTTAAGTCGAATTTCTTTGAAAAATTAATCTACATCTCTTAACCATTATGTAGGAATTTTTAACCATTAAATTTGAAAAATAAATATATAAAACGTCAAAATGATGCACAATCTAGAATGTCGAATCAGAGGCGCCATCGGTGTGCAAAGGGTTAATATATTTAATATACACCATTTAAATGTACCATAATTATTATTTAATATATACCATATAATTTTTATTTAATATTTTAATGTACGCCATTTAAATGTACCATACATTTTATTTAATATTTTAATATATGTCATTTAAATGTACCATACATTTTATTTAATATTTTAATATATGCCATTTAAATGTACCATACATTTTATTTAATATTTTAATATATGCCATTTAAATGTACCATACATTTTATTTAATATTTTAAT
>JAOUZG010019159.1:4611893-4632664 GCA_026289955.1 Argiope argentata
TATATATATATATATATATATATATATATATATATATATATATATATCATAGTGATATAAGGTAGTTTTTATAAGGTTGTATTCGCCTTTCTTTATTAAAAATGTAAAAATATCCGTCTTCACATACTTTCTAGGACTATTTCAACCAGTACATGATCAAGATTGTTTCCTTTCATCTGTTATGCATGGAGACCAATCTGTCATTGTATGGGCATACATGCCGTTGTTTTTTTCTGCCTCATTCTTAAGTCTGAAAAAAGGTTAACTATGGTGAATTGAAGATAATTTTTTATTGATCAGATCCATTAGATGTCCAACAGTTATTTGATGAACTCCAGGATGAAATAAAATATCTACCTTGGCCCGTACAGTCCTCAGACTTCACTATATTCGAGTTATGGTCTATTTTAGAACATTCAATTTAGAATCGGTATTATTCACCGACATATCTTCCGAAACTTTCACAATTTCTCAATGAATAATGGTACAATATTCTTCTAAACATATCCCTCACTTATATAAAACGATGCCGTGGTAACCTTAACTGTATTACTTGCCAAACATTTCATTTTGATTTATTAATAATTCGGTTTATTAATTTTTATTTATTAATATTTTGATTTGATAAAGAAATGAAAAATCATTGTTAACAATCTGAAGATTTTTTCATAGTCAGTATTTCAATGCATTTCTCCATTCGAGAACTTATCTATGCAACAAAAATATTACACTGAATTTGACTCTTCTCGGGGAACACATTACTGCCTCTATTTTTCATATGAAAATAACGACTTTATCAATGATACCAAAAAGAAATTTTCCAAAAGTTTTTTTTTACCTGTTTATGATATCTCACTGGGCAGCACCTCAAAAACGGATATGACAAACTTCTGGTATGGTGGTTGGTGGGTACAGAAAGTGATGGGGGTTGTTTACTTCCTATCGAAGACGGGGCGTATTTTCCTGCGGAAAGGTTGTGTTGTGGCCAGTGATGAAATTTGTGATTTAACCACAGTTCATGCCATTGTTGCTATCGCGGTATTCTGGTCATTTAAATATTATGTGTGCTCCTACAGGTGGGTTGTGGTTGTCAGTTGGTGATTACCTTGTTATAGAGAATTTTGAAAAATGTTTGTTTATTAATATTTAACAATCTAAAAGGAAGAATCGACTCCCATTTTTTGCCCAGCTTTTAATATATTTACGGAATTTCCTTAGCTTTATACTGGATCATTAATAAAAAAATATCCGTTTAAATCAAACATTAAAAACTTTATATATGTCCACATTATTAAACAATTTCATTTGTGCTCTCCCACGCACGTTTTAAATTTTTTCCCACAATTTTAACATCATTTTTTACATTATCATTTTATCCAATTGAAATATATAAGAAATAATTCTTTGACTTTTATAAATTTTTGTAGTAACAGAATAAAGTTTTCGATTTGCACACTGTAACAAAACTAAAAGATTAAAAATTATTTTTGTGATCCTAAATGTTAACTTGTGCAATGTTACGACTAAAAAATAATAAAACAGCTTCATGAATCTTTAATTTAAGTTTTATAATAAAGAGGTTTTAAGTATAATTTTGAAAATTTTTATTGAAACTTTACATTTAAAAATTAATGTATGTAGTCTGATTTAGTATTAAAACCACTGTTAATTCTTCGCTCATTCTTATACTAGTCGCACTCTAGTTGAAAAATCAACTATTGGCAAGTTTAACATGAATTAAACACAGCCTAAGAACGTCATAGATATGATTTAAATCAAATCTGTATTTATCTTAAGCCTTCATGCGTGTTTATAAAGTAAAATAGCTTCACTTGTGGTCCTTTGTTATAGCCTCCATTTCCTGTAGTATTGTTTGTGCCATCCTACGCCATTTAAAATTTCCAAAAGGAGAAGAAAAAAAAAAAAGATCAAAATAATAACAATCCTAATCTGTCTATAATGCTCTTACTGGCTCCGACAGTCCCTTTTTTTTCCTGACAGAGAAATTGAATGAATGGAATAATTTTCCATCGCTCTCTGTCACGTACTTCAAATTGCGACCGGCTCTCTGCAGTTCGCGTGACCAAGTTAGCGATTTCTGCAGCCAGAGTGAGTGCTCGCGACAGCTGACTGTCTTTTTTCCGATGCTACCAAGATAGGAAATAGACGCGCGTTCCCCCGTCCTCAACCCTAAACGTGAAACGTGAGTCGGTTTATGAACTTTGGAGGAAAAATCGTGCGCTATTTGGGATTTGGTTTCATTGGCTGCGCTTCACAACAAGTTTCTGCTCCTTCCGATGCACCAGTTGCTCGGATTGTTTTGTTGTTGTCGGTCTCATGGGATTGGAACTGTTTGAGTATTCGAAAAGGTACGCTATTAAACTTCTTTGTAAATCATTTTTTATAAGCTAAGCATGATATTCTAAGCAAACAGTATTATTCTGCTGTCATTTTTTATAAGCTAAGCATATATTCTAAGCAAACAGTATTATTTTCTTGCCATTACACAAATATCTGAGCTTCAAATGGGTTGGAAAGAAGAAATTATAAATTTTTTTTGCTCACAAATATTAATATAAGAAAGACATATAAAATTGTTTAAAAATACCACGTTATTCGAGATCGGACTCGATACTTATATTGAAACTTATATTGAATCGGACTTATATTGAAAGAAAAAGTCATATTTCAACCTTCAGTCAGTTGAATTGTTTATTTTTATTGGGTAACTCGTGTCGAGTCCGATCTCGAATAACGTGGTATTTTTAAACAATTTTATACGTCTTTCTTATATTAATATTTGTGAGCAAAAAAAAATTTATAATTTCTTCTTTCCAACCCATTTGAAGCTCAGATATTTGTGTAAGTACATGGCTAATTGCGATTTGTTAAATGTTATTCAGCTGAGTTTTGATCAACGATGAGTATTCATAGCAGCTTTTCTAATTTTATTGTTTATAATCCTTTTTTATAAGCTAAGCATAATATTCTAAGCAAACAGTATTATTTTGATGTCATTTCTTATATAGAAAGCAATCGTCATATTTCAACTGTCTTCAGACCATTGAATTATTTTATTTTTATTGGGTAAATCGTGTCGAGTCCGATCATGAATAACGTTATAGCTTTAAACAACTTTATTCGCCTTTCTTATATTAATATTTATGAGCAAACAAATTTTATAATTTTTTTCCCACCCATTTGAAGCTTTTCGAGTATAAAGGTAAATACATTGTTAATTGAGATTTGTAAAATGTTATTGAGCTGAGTTTTGCTCAACGGTGAGTATTCATTGCAGCTTTTTTTATTTTATTGTTTATAATAATTTTTCATAAGCTAAGCACAATATTCTAAACAAATCGATTTTTTTTGCTGTCATTTCTTATATTGCAAGTACAAGGCATATTCAAATGTTTTCAGCTCATTGAGTTATTTATTTTTTATTAGGTAACTGTTGTGGAATAAAATCGTGAATAAAGTATAACTAAAAATATTTAATTTTTATTTCTTGTATTAACTTTTATAAAAACAAAACCAATAACAAAAAATATGGTAGTTTCTTTTTTTTCCTCACTCGTTTGAAGCTTTCCCAATATTTGTGTCAGGACAACATCAATTGTAATTTGAAAACTGTTATTTATCTGAGTTTTGCTCAATGAGGCTTATTGATAGCAGATTTTTCGTTTCTAATTTTGATAATAAATTTTTAAAGCTAAACAGATAATATTTTTCTTTTTGATAGTTTTGCTGTCATTTCTTATTTTTAAAGTAAAAGCATATTTCGACTGTCTTTATTTCCATCGAATTATTTTTTCACCGGATAAATGTTCTCAGATCCGTTCATAAGTTATATGGTAACTTAAAAATAAACTTTTTTTTCTTCATATAATAACATTTATATAATATATATATATTAATTTCTTTTCGCCACGCCCTTTTGAAGTTTATGTATATTTGTGTATGTAAATCATTAATTACGGGTTGTAAAATGTTATTTAGCTAAGTTTTGCTCAACAATGAGTACTTCTAACAGTTTTTTTTTCATTTTATTGCTTATAATTATTTTTTATATGCTAAGCATACTATTCTAAGCAAACAGTATTTTTCCTGCTATTTTTTTGTAGCCAGTTTCTTTATTCAAAGCAAAAGGCAAACTTCGACTGTCTCCAGTTCAATCAACAATTTATTTTTACTGGGTAACTTTTGTCAGGTCCAATCGTGATTAATGTTTCTTCAAAGCAGTTCTTTCTTCTTTCTTGTATTAACAAATATAAGAACAACAACAAAATAATGCTGTAGCTTAATTTTTCTTATCCGTTTAAAGATTTCCGAATATTCGTGTAAGCACATCTTTAATTTCGATTTGTAAACTGTTATTTAGCTGAGTTTTGCTCAACGATGCGTATTGATAGCAACTTTTTTTCATTTAATAGTTACTATTTGAGTGATCGTATCGAAATATTTTTTTCAATAACTATCATGATTTATAAGATATTATTTTTTTCATAAAGCAGGAAAAAGTATCTAACATGAAATAATTAAATTTTGTCTTTCAAATGTAACAGTATTTCTAAGAACAAAATTTTTTTATATTCAAATCACCGAATTTTTAAAAATTAAAAAAAGTTTAAATCAGGAGTTTGTTGAAGATATTTCACTGATTTGAATATCAATTATATAATACATAATTATTCCTTTCAAAAATTATAATTTATTTTTAAGAAAACACGTAATAGATTTAAAATATATTTTTCTGGTTAGGGTTTTTTTTTAAAAAAAATTGATTGGAATTGTTATTGGAACAGTTTTCTCCATGCTTCTATATACAAAACCTTTTTAGCTGCAATTCTAATATTAATTTATAAACACTATTATTTAATAATTTGAAATAAATATTTATTATTCTTATAACCGATAAATTTTGACATCGGTTAGGAAAGAATTTTCATAAAATATTTGCTACTGTGTCAAGATTATGATTGTTTTTCGGATTTTATGCAATAAAGGAAAATAAATATACAAAAAAAAACATAGATAAAATATCTTAAATTTTCGAAGAAATAATATATAAAACGAATTTATTTTCAAAATAAATTTTGTATCCTTTTCTCTCTCCTAATTATATTTTTGGTCACGATTTTCAAAAAAATATCTTTTGGTTATTTGATATTATGTGAATTTAAGGAATATATTAATTGTAAGGGTTTCACTTAGGAATCTTAGTTTTTTATTTTGTTGTTTTTGGTATTCTTGTTGGATTCCACATTTAACAATTTTTCAACTATTTATTTTCTCATAATAATACGCGAGAGTAATTTTAGATATAATTAAATTTCTATTAAATAATTTATGTTTACATTTAACTCAGTATCTTTTCATTTAAGTGTGTAACACTTGTTAAGAAAAACCAATATTTTTAAAAATCATGCCAATATTTTAAAATATTTGCTTTCATATCCAATTTTGTTGTATTTACGTAAAATGTAGATAATTTTAGAAATTTGAAATTGTTTTCCAGAAATTCACATTCTTTTATTCTTAAATATAATTTAATAATATTAAGTTTCATTACCTTAAAGAAAATGATTCAGAATCGACAATCATCAGTTTTTTTGATATGAAAATATTTTCTGTATAGACGTATTGATAAAAGATAACTAATACAAGATAGTTAGATTTTAGAAGAGTAATTTTGTTTCCTATCTATTAATTTACTGTCATCTTTACCAATTCAAGCTCATTTCAAATTAACTTAGCGTTTATAGCGTATATAATTAAATTTATTTCATTTATGAGATATTTATAATAAAAGACACAATACCCTGTTTATAAATGAAAATAAAATAGTTTTGCAAAAATCTTTTTTAAATATCGAATAGTTGGGTTTTTTTCGAAATGGTGTATTCAATGAAAGCTTTAATAATACTTGGGTATAGATTTAAAAATCCAAATTTTACTTCGTCATTTATTTTTGAGGCTGAATACATTCAAAGAATCTCATCTTTTCTTGAATAACAATTTCACCAAAAGATAATTTTAAATTGAAATAAAGGAGAAGTTCTTTTATCTTTTATTTTCTTTTTAAATTTGTTTGTTTGGAACTTTATTTTGGACATGCTCCAAAATTTAAAGAAGCATTCCGTTATGCGGGTTTTTTTCCGAAGAATTCGTGGGATATGATTACAACAAAAAAGCTGCAGACACAATAGATGAGTGCTTTTAAATAAATTGAATGCATTGACAATAAAATTTTACCATTCGAATAATTCAGAAATAATTAAGAAAACTCCTGCTAAGATTTCTTCATTGTTTGAGCGATATGTTTGTTTAGATTTAGTTTTATTTTAAAAACAGAATTTGGTTGTTGTTGCTTTTTTTTTACATTTTTACATTTTTTTAAAAGAAATATTTTACTAAGCGTTTTATTTTTTGAGTAATTGGTTGCTCAATTTATGGTAGAAAATCGAGTTTAGGCAATTTAGAAGCATGATTGCATTTTTTTTTCTTTCAGAACCAAATATTATCACCGATTAGGTACAATTTCTTTTTTAATATATTGCTTTCCTCCTATATTTGCATTTGCATCTTTACTGAATTATTATGTCTTCCTTATTTTTTTTCTTATTTTGTTGCTGGATGTAAAAAAATGTAACATCATAAAACATTTTTGAATCTATTTTTTTCATTATTTTTTTAAACTTCATTGTTGTTGCTTGGCTTTGCCGTTTTATTGTATTTTTGATAACTGCACATTATTTCGTTAATGAATCTTTTTGTAACTTTGTTTTAAAATGTATAAGCATAATAAATCCAATTTATTTTTATACGTGCCATCTATAACTCTATAAACATGATTTTTTTTTCATTTATTCGGATTTTATAATTATGCTAAAATGACTAAATAGATGTTTTATAAATTAATTTAAATTTGATGAATCTCTCATTTTTTTCCTGAAATTTTCAGAACATATTATACCAGATACATTAATTAATTAATATGCAAAATATCAGCAGAGTTTATTTGGGTTTAAAAATATAACTAATGCCTTCTTTATTAATAAATATTTTTTGGCCAGCTTAAATGATTTTAATTTGAATTGATCACTTATTCCTATGATCTTTTGAAATTCCTTAATGTAGCGTTAATATGCAGTTTATAATTCACTGTATTCAAATTTATATTAGTTAAATGAAAATTAAAACTAAGATTTGTAAAAAAATATTTTTATTTCTTAATTATTTTCTTTAATTAAATATAAATATTCATTATTTTATTAGACTTTGAAATTATTCGCTGTCTTTCATGCTTCACAATGTATCTATAAAAAAGTTGATCATTAAAAATTTCACTTTTTTCAAATTTCTTGTACAGATCGAATGTTAATAGTTTATTTTAAAGTTTAATTACATATTTGTTGTTTTGATAAGTGTGTATATTGCAAATTTATTAAAATAGGGCATAGAAAAAATTAAGCAGAAAATTATTAGTCACGAATAAACTTCCACTGTGTACAGAAAAAGTATTTTCAGAATAGCATCTTGATACATTATAACACTTTAAAAAATATAAATTTCAGGGGAATAATTAAAATTTTAGGTAATTAATTCAATTAAATTACAAGAAAGTATCGTATTACTCCCTTATAAAAAGAAGAATAGGGGCATGTCTCTAAAAGTGAAAATTCATATTTAATTTTCAAAAATATTGTGAAAAAAATGCCAAAAATAGTGTAATACTTATATAACTTGGGGTTCATCATAAATTACAGCATTTATTTTATCTTGTTCTATACTTTGTAAAATCCAAATCAAATGAAAAAGTGTTTGCATCTAAATTAATATCTTTGGTGGAAGCAGTTTTGCAACTAAGTTTTGTTCACCAAGGATGGAATAGCTGACGTCCTATCACAGGAATAGCTCTTCTTGCCCGTAATCTGGGCAGTTCGAGTCCCGTTTCGGGCATGATTGCACTTTATCTGTTCTATCTTTATATGTTTGAATGTGCCCCTCCCCTGTAAAAAAGGGACTTTGGAAGTGAATGTGATGCTTGAATAGCTGTTCTGTATGCGATGGCTTTATGTAATGTGTTGTCTACTTCTCTGAGCCCCATGTAATATTTAGTGTTTCACGGAGATCTATAAATGTTCAATAAAAATAATAATGGGATAGTCAATTTAAAGTGGATAAATGAGATTTCTTTTATATTCCTGCTTTTAAATAGTGTCTTAAAAATTTTAAAATTCGATCTCAACTATTCGAACCTACTGAATAGGAGCTACTTCATTTAAAATTTAACTGAAACAAAATTATTAAAACCTATAATTGGACTTTTTTTTAACCCAAACTATTTCATGTCTATTTATATTGATATCAATGCTATCATCTGAAACTTCTTTTTTTTTCCTGTGGCTCTACTTTTTAACTTTATTTTATTTTGTATTTGCTCGATTATTTCCATTCCAATTTTTACTTTTTTCAAGAGTATTAGATCTCATTCTTTTTTAAATTCTTCGTTTTCATTTACTTATTTTAGTAATAAATATAAATATTTAACATTGCTGCATAATTATAATCACTGTATGAGTAAGAATAGAAATAAAAATCGCGCCGTTTTAGATATTCAAAGCAACAGTTAAAGTTTCTTCTAAACTTGGAAAATGTAGTAGTTTTATTTATTATTCTACTGTTTTTTTAAAAAATATATATTTCCATAAATGTAAAACTCCTACATTTTGTATGTAACCAACATAGATATTCCGTTAGGATAGCATTCATGAGGAATGTTATAATTTCCCATCTATCCCTGCATCAGAATGTCTCATTCTATCCTTGAGTATTATTAAAAAAACAATCCTAGCTTATAACAACAAACATGGGCCTTTAAGCTTAATTGTTCGCTCATAAATGATAAACTATTAAACACTAAAAACAACTCGTTAATAAAGAGTAAATTGGAACTTTACTTTAAAAATAAGTGGAATTACTTAATTTTGGAACTGAAAAATTGTATTTTTAATTTACAATTATGTTTTCAACTAGAAAAATTTACAGTTACAAGTTTCTATACTGAAATAGTTACTGTTTTTGGCGGCATAGCCATAAATTAAATGAAAAGATCTTTCATGCCTTAATGGGATATTCTACCATTCTTTAGCCTTTTCTGTATGTTGAAATAATTTTAATAAAAATGTAATTTGTAAATATAATAGTAGATTATTTTGTTATTGAAAATTATTTATCAATTAATTAAGAATTATTTATAATGAATGCTGAATATTAACATTTTTCATCCATTTTTAGTTTAAAAATTGGCTTTTTCATACCAATTTTGCAAATATATTTTTAGTGAAATCAAAATGTTATCTTTAGCCTGTCTGCTTTGAACTTATCGGTGGTCTTTCTAACTTTAAAACTATAACATTACATAAAATGGCTGGGTACGATATTTACTTAAAAAAATAAGCAGTTATGGATTTTTTTTCAATTTTAAAATAGCCAATAAATTCTAAAATAATCGCGTTCCCTTCCAATTTTTCAATGTATTTTTGTCGCATGATTTTTATTAGAGGTTTACCGAGATTCAATGAATTCTCACAACTATCCATAAAGACAAAGCAATCTAATCCATCTCCCTAAAGATTACCTGCGCCATGTTCGTTCAGAAATACATTAAAATAGAATTACTTCTTTCTTTCTTTCAGGCGACCTAAATAAGGAAATAAAATTATGCCTTTCTCACGAGTGTAATAAGTATCATATCCAAATATCTAATGATACAGATTCTTTCTTCTCGGAAGAATTGTAATCCACTCACTATCCAGAATCAGTCATATCCCACATAAAAACTCTTTCTTTCCTATTGTAAATTCACTACTATATTTAGATTTAAATCTGGAAACTAATTCCACCGAGGAAAACTCATTTCTGACCCAGATATTTCAAAATCTATTAACTTCTGACTACTTAATGGCAAGACGGAAGGTCGGCAAGAGAAAGAAAATATATACAAATAAAGAGAAAGTGATATTTTGTGGATAATGATTTTCTTTTATTGCTTTCCCAAACAATGGCTGATCCGTGAGATCTGAATTATGGACTGCCTCACCATTCGGAGTGAATCATTCCAAGAATATAGCTTTTTCACTCGCTCGATAACGAGTCATGGAAGAGTGACTTACAAGGACAAGCGAGTATGAGTAAAATGTTGTTTTAGTTTATTTTTTCTTTTCTTCTGAGTTTCTGTACACAAACGAAACTTTGGGTTCACTTCAACTTAGTCGAACAATAATGTTATCATTGTACACAGGTAAACCTAGATTCTGCTTCCCCAACTTTTTTATTATTATTAAACTTATTTTACTATGCTTTACTTTTTGTAAGAATGGATTTAAATATCAATTCAGTGAAATCTAATCAATATCGCATACAGAATACGTAAAAAAAGGCTTAGTTTTGATGGTAAACTTTCTTCTTTCTGTACAATGTACTGGCATATGAATTCACACTTACCATGTGTCCATGAGATCATATAGATTTACTCCAAGTAAATATATAGATGTGTGCGTGTGTGTGTGGGGGGGTGAATTTGCATCTCAGAACCATTAATTACGCATTTAATCTTTTTAAATGCTTTTTAATTAAAAATTAAAGGGGCTGGCACAACATTTAGAACAAGCACAATACTTAAATAAACGAAAGGAGAAAGAAAGGCTGGCTGCCTTTTACACAAGTTTAAAAATTCAGCATCACCTTCTTCGTACAGCCTGAAGTAGTTCCAACTCTTTTCTTCTAACATTAAAAGGCGAGCGCTACAACGTCACTCCCAAGCGTATTGCCATAGCATGGACCTAATTTTGCCCCATATATATACACATAAACAACAATATGTTTCTGCAATAAAAAAATTAATATGACTAATTTTGTCTCATCTTTAAAATTGAATACTTTGACACTCTCTAATCCTGTACACCTTAGACAAACTGGTAAATACAACATAATTTACTAGATCCTATGAATCATCATCATCAAACTATAATAAGATTTTGACTTATAAGTCGAGACTTTCAAGAAGATTGTTTACATGACTCAATTTATATTTTCCCACAGCCTTTGGATTATATATTTAAAACATTTAGTCTTTTAGGCAACTTAACCAAGTTGTCATCTTTGGACGCCTCGATGATCAATTTTAGCATTGGAGGAATAGATATAGGATTAGGATAAGGGTGATTTTTGGGGACTACGGCGACTGATCGCGGTTGGAGATTTTTTCTTAAAGAGATAACTTCACCAATTTCATCCATTGACCTCATGATATCTATTGATCGATAAGTTTTGACGAAATCCAGATGCTATGGTCAAAAAAAAAGTTTAATTTTTGAATGGTTTATGTTAGCATTATTTTAACATATTGGATTATATATATAATATTTAGAAATGTAAATAATTTAAACAAATAGTTATCTTTCGATATCTCAATGATCAATTTTAGCAATGAAGGAATATATATATATGAACGGGACAGGAATGATTTTTGTGGACTAAGGCGATTGACCGATGTTGGAGGTCTTTTCTTGAAGAGATAACTTCTTCATGTCTCTCTAATGACTTCATTATATCTTTTGATCGATAACTTTTGAGAAAATCCAAATGCCATGGTCAGAAGGAAAGTCTAAGTTTCTAAATATTTTATCGGATTTTTTTACGATTGTTGCTTTTACCATTTAAGTGTAAAAATAACTGTAAAATTTAAAAGAAATTTTTGCCTTTTTTGTGCCTTTTACTCGGGGATATAAGAATTTTTGCACTCATACACAGCTAATGGTATATATTTCTTTTTGTGCCTTGTTTGGTCCATTTAAAAGGCAGGTTCAAGGACAGTCCTTTGAAAGAATGGATTCAGAAAATACGTGGAATTTATTTAAAAAAAATTCAAATGTTTTTAAGTCAGATGCATAATTACATCAAGGGATTGGAAGGGGGAAATAGTTTAAGAAATTCTAACACCTTCCTTTAACGGAGCTCTTGCATTGTAGATAGAAAACATGGCCACTTAATTTAAATCAGTCAAGATTTACATCCTGATGCTGTGATCAGAATGACTTGATGGACAAATAAACATCCTAAAATGAGTTTTACTAATTTCAATCAATGTTATGATTGATCACTTGTTCAATCAATCAAATGCACAATTAATCTATGTTCAATCAGACAATCAATCAAATGTTCAATTAATGAGATATTTTAATCGATGTTAAAAGTTTTTGGGGATATAATAGCACAGAGATTTAAAAAAAGATAATCAATCATTAATTAGATTTAAAAAAATTCGATTTATATATATATATATATATATATATATATATATATATATATATATATTCTACCCTTTCTTCTTTTTTATTTAAACAACATGTCGATATTGTTCAATGTATTTCTCTTACCTGAAACTACTAATAGTCAGTCTATGCGTATAAATAAGCGTAGTAAATGCGTTACACCTCCCTTTAATGATGCTGTAATTATTCTTATTTATTTATTTAATGCATGTTTTCTTTAAATGTAAAATTAAGTGTGACCTGTCTCTCATCTAGAGCACATAGACCTGTAATTAATTCACATAAAATCGAAAATAAGTGAAAGAAAAATAGAAATTTTCTTTTGTGAATAAGAAAGATTCTGTTTTTTTTTTGTAGATAATTACTCTTTTTTTTTATATCGTAGCTTCTCACGGAAGATATCATTCACCTCTTTACTGCTTCCGGGTTTACATCATTGTGATTTATAACTGTTTTTACTTTAATTCTTCTCTGTACACACACAATTATACAAACCCACGCACATTTTACAATTGCTTTTTTATAGTCACTTTTCCCACGAAATAGCCAATGACAACCATGTGTTTGCTTTGCGTGTTGGACTATCTGTGCTAGAATTTTTTTTTTTTATCTGGTTTCATTTATTTATGTTTTGTTTTTTCTTTCTTTTTTTCTTCATTTTTTAATAAAGAGCATTATAAAATAATCTACGATGAATTCGTGTGGTACCAATTCCTTTTAACATATGTTCATCTTTCGTAAAAAATATATTTTCAATATAAGAGAAATGTTTTTATGGAGTTTTTTTATAAATATATATCTGTATACTTTGGCATGAAAACAAAAGAATGAAAGCAATAATAAATTATTTATATTCTATTTCTAAATGCCTTTTATTTCATTTTACTAAATAATAAGATTTATTTGAAAAAAAGACTAATTATATGTTGTTTAGAATCTATTGTGATAAAGACAAATGCTATTTCTTGAGTGGCAAACTCATTAAGATTTGAAATGGTTTTATTTTAATATTTTGGTGGACTTCTTAGCATTATTTTTAATACAGTGATTATTTATATTAATCATTTTAAAATGTGTGTTTTGAAATTATTTATTGCTTTTGTTTACAATGGATATTGACATGTTGCATAGCATTCAAAGCATTACCATGCAATATTAAAATATTTATGATATACAGGGGGATTCAAAATAATGGAAATACCTGTTAATGAAAGTGACATTATTTAATGTGCTTCGAAAGCATTTAAAAATTATGTTAGCCAACATTTTTTTTATAATAGCATATTCTAGTAACATGTGTCAGCTTTTTTTAAGTTCTATAACCTTGGACTTATTTCAAAAGCGTAAACCGACATCTCAGATTTTCAAAGAAAACAAATTATATAAGCCCTTCTGACTGGAGCAAGTGTCACCGATACATCCGAATTTTTTAGGCTTTTCTAGAAGTACAATGTTCTAAAATTATGACAACATACACAGAACATGGCAAAACAAGAGCGGTAAAGCAAAGTAGTTAGCATAAAGAAAGCTCAGTGAAAGAGACCGACGGGTATTGGAGAGAATTGTAATACCTAAAAAGGAACAATTGCAACAAAAGTGACCGCAAAGTTCAATATCTATCTACATACTCCAATGTTACAGGTTATAGTTAGAAGTCATCTTATAAACAGAACATTTATGGCAGAGAAGCCACTTGTCACAGATGTTAACGGTAAACGTCGTCTACAATACTGTGACATCTATAAAACCTGATCGATTGAATGTGAAAAAGAGCAACGTGGTCTGAAGAAGCGTGTTTCACACTTTTTTCCTACAATAGGATGGGCACACGTTTGGAAGACTCAGCACAAACGTATGAACGTGATTTTTTTTCCTTCCTACTCTCAAGCATGGAGGTGTATCGGTCATGATAGGAGCAGCCATGTCATGGCTTTCTGCTGGACCATTTATAACCCTGAAAGGAAGGATCACTGCGGCACCAAGAAGTTTTTACTGCCCAGGTCCATCCTATTATTCAAACTTTATTTTCTGCAAGAGATGGAGTTTTTCAAGATCAAAATGCATATATCCATACAGCGAGACTTGTCTAATCATGGTTTGATTAACAAAGTTATGAAGATAAACATTAGCCTAGGCAGACAAAGTCACCAACCTCAATATAATCGAACCGTTATGGTTTGTTTTAGAGCATTCAATACGGAATCGATATCCTCCACAGGCATCTCTCCCAGAACTTTCACAATATCACTAGGAGTAATGGTACAATATTCCTCTAATCACTATTCAACTCTTGTATGAATGAATTCCTTGGTAAATACAAGCTGTATTGCCAGACAAAGGCGGTCATATGCAATACTTATGAATATTCTGTATAAATCTTAGGTGTTTCCATTATTTTGATAATCACCTGTGTATGTCATGCTAAAAATGAGGGTCATATTAGATACCATATTTTTATCCTAGAATTAAATTATCTTGTAAGTATTTATATTCTACGCACCGTTTTAATCTATTTCCTGCGAAAAATATTTCTTAAATCTGATACATTTAAAGGCAGTTTATTTCTAAGAATTAGTTATTATTATATTAATTATTGTTAATTTATTAAAAATTAGTTATTACTATATTATTTAGTTATTACTATATTTATTCAGTTATTACTATATCATTTAGTTATTACTATATTTCAATTTATATACAAATTAAATGAGGACTATTTGTGTTATTAACCTTTAATTTTAAACGATTGCTCGAGAACAATGTGTTTTCATTGAATCTTATGAGAGCCCTTAATTCCAAATGCTTTATTTGGGTATAATATACATACATGTGTAATAATTAAAAATAATTAATTATTATCAATGTCTAATAATTAATTAATCAATTTAAAAAAAATTCAATAAGTGTGTAAATATATTATATATATGCTGCATAGAATGTGAACTAAATTTTTTTACTATTACTTTTAATCATTTACTAATTAAATGATTAACTTAATATTTTTAATTAGTTATTTTTGGTTAAAATTAACAGATAAATAATTCAAACTCCTGTATGAAAATAGCATAAAAATTATTGTAAAAATTATTACGAAAAATTATTTTTACAGTATATAAACGTAAAAACTGTGCATACATCAAGAGAACACGGATTTCCGCAATTTCGGAACTAATTTTACCATTCTTAAAATCGATTAATTTTCTTTTTATGTAATAATTTTGTAATGCTCTAAATATCTCACAGCTTTATTTAAATATATTCATTTTAATGTTCAATTATTCTTACTTTGTTAATTATTGGCGTTTACGAATGCCCCAATTCATTATTTTGTAAAATTTGACATTTTTTTTTAATTCTACACGAAAAATATCTGAATATGTCATTTTAAACGTTTCCCTTTAGATAATACATGCCTGTAAATAATTGATATATATACAGCCTGTTGATAATACATGCCTTTTGATAAAATACCTTTTCCTCAAATCTAAAATAATTTTGGATGATATTTCTTGAAATAAATTAAATGTATTTTAGAATAGTAAATTTGTTCGAATTTATTTTTTTAAATTTACATTGAATTATTAAAAAAAATATTTTTCTTAAAAATTATATATATATATATATATATATATATATAGTAAATTTTAGAATATTTAAGTGCTAAAATAGTCGGCATTGACTTCTCAAATTGTAAGAATTGATTCCAAAACCCTTCGAGTAGCGAAACTTTTAGATTTGTATGGAGTAAAATAAGATCTGGCAGTTACTGCAGACAGCGGGCCTCTGCCGACTTGGTCAAGTTCCAATAGTACAAACAATGAGTTCAGTCAGAAAGAATTGTATGGTATGCTCCTTTGAGTTCGAATAAGCAACAAAGAAAACGAGGATAATGACATTAAGTAGTTAATTCTGTACTCTAATTTTGTAACTTGTAAAAAGGAATATAAGATTTAACTAAATCAGTATTAGTTCATAAAAGGATTTTTAGAAGCTTTTATCGATTGCAAATTACATTAAGAAAAATTGAAACATATTTGAGTAGAATTTGAGTAGAATTGAGTAAATGCACAAATAAATTATGCATTTCTAGATGTCTAATATTTATAAGTCCTAACTCGCCCCAAATCATCCTTATCGTCAAAAACCTGACTCATACGGTTTCGGACGTATAGTTAAAATCTAAGGGTAAAATAAAATTAGCGATTATATACTCATCCGATATGCATGATTCTATTTTTTTTTGTTATTGAAACATTTCCCTGGGTTCAGGCACTGGAATTTCCTCACAGTTTTAATGACAAACATGAATTATGAACATATGTGTTATTATGAAACTACTATATTACACCTAATTAGAATTAATAAGTTGCATGAATTCAAAACCATTTAAAATCAAGTTTACCTGCAGATAATATTGCACAGCTTTTCGATGAAACTAAGGAATAATGGAAGAAATAATAAATATGAAAAATTATTTTAAAAAAACGCTTTAATAAAAACATAAAAAATAATAACATTTTTTTCAAAAATTTTGAAGTCTCAAATCAAAAATTATAAAATAGGTATATATCAAGGGCATATGAAACACATATAAATAAATTGAATCTTAATCACATTATAATGCATCTTAATATTATAAGTGTTTGAATTGTTTTTTTTTTTTTTTTTTTGATATTTATTCTGACTTTATAGCCTTCTCTAATCTTTTTCTACGCCTTTCAGTTTCATGATTTTTGTTACAACCTTCACATTGCTTTATAATCTGATGCGAATGCTTTTTCAAAAAAAAAAGTAATTTTATATTTATTTCTTTATAATCGTCTTTTTCCCAAATGGTATTTATTAAGGGAAAAAAAAACCATGTATCATTTAGATTTTACCTGCGATTGAAATTTTATTATTCTAGGCTCTACATTTTACTCAAACAGTTATATTACTGTGATTATTGTTAAATTTCCATGCATATTCTAAGTAGAATATAGTCTTGTAAAAATAGTTAGTAAAAATTACTTATAAAAAATAGTCTTCTATATATATTTTAGAATTTTAAACCCGGATAATCTATTTTTCATATAATCTTTATTGTTTATAAAGTATATATTTTGTTAAAATATTAAATATTCTAATTAGCATCGATAACATTTCTATTCTAGGAGAAAGTTTTTTTTAAAATTTTTTATCTTTTACTTATCTTTACAAATTTTTTATCTTTTTACAACATTCTTAATTTCTTTAATTTCAATATTCAACATTCTTAATCATTTCTTATCAATAATATAAAAAAAATTCAAAATCATTGGGGAATTTAATTTTAATATTAATACTCTTAATTTCAGAGTTTAATAAAATTTGTAATGTATTTCAACTTCCAGGGAATACTGAAAAAAATTCTTTCTCATGGTTGTCTTTTGTATTTTTCTTAAGAAAATTATTATTACCTACTTCTTAATGCAAAATCAAAATGAAGGTTCAACTCTTTTAGTTTTATACTTTTTGGTCTTTAATGCTTATCATAATTCATAATTAAAGATATTTGGAATCTAAATATCATCATTTGCCCGATTAATTTCTGAATGACACCACATTTTTAATTTTTAGCTAAATTAATCAAAATTAACTTTAAATGTTAATTCAGAATATCAATTTTTCAAATTATTCTTTTGCTATGAGGAACGAATAACTACAATATTTATGGACTCCTGTGAAGTGATTGAAAAATAGATTTCAAAAATACCACTGTTATAAACATGAAATATATTAAGCTAAGTAATTCTGCCTAATAATTCAGTTTCATATATTTCATATGAGGATATAAACGTACATCATGTTCCTCTTAAATGATTGCTGAATCGGGAAATACATGATTCAAATTTTGTTTTAAGCAGATATTACTTTTTCTATATTGAACTACTTTTATGCCGGCTTGCTGGCACAGAGGTAGCGCGTCTGCCTCGTGTTCTGGAAGTACCGGGTTCGAGTACCGGTTCGGGCATGGTTGTTATTCTGTGTGAGATGTGTGAATGTGCCCTCCTGTAAAAAGGGGTTGTGCAAGCGAATGTGGTGAGTGTGTAGCAAAGTCGTACTCTTGGCCCTAGTTGGCGTTACTCAAATACAAGAGACGCTTCATTCGGCTGAAATCTGCTGCTGGGCTCTGCAGCGGGCTTGTCCATGACAAGTGCCATTTGACACAAAAACAGCTACTTTTATATTTTAGAAAAATAAATGAAATGACCACATAAATCTTAAATATTTTGTTAAAATATTATGAAGTTTCAAGATGCAATACACAATTTCTACAAAGTTCAAAACTCAAGTTTTGTTGAACTAGAAATAAAATACAGCTTCCTCCGATTTTTCGGTAATATTTATTTAGTTAATTATTCTTAGAACTTTCAGAATGCAGTAACAATTAATTAAAGAAACTGGCAGAAGAAACTCCTATTTTTACTTCGAATTGCTATTCATTTTGATAACAATTCGTCTTACATCAATGAATATACTTCAAAATTTTCAAAAATGCATGTATACTGTAATAGAAAAATGAAATAAAAATCGAACTTGTTATTCAAAATCAACTATAGTTAAATTACTCTATGGTTTCTCAAGATTTGAAAGATTAATATTTAAACATGCAATTAGTGAAAATTATTTTTTTCTTCGAATATTTAGTTGACAGAATTTTTTTGTACTACATCAAACAATTTCGGCAGAATTCAAAATTCACGATAAGTTGTATTTGAAATATGAATTACAAATTCTATAAACTATATAGTGAATAACATTTATTCACTATATAGTAATAAATATTTATAATTTACTGTAACTAATTATAAATATATAATTATAAATAGTTATAAATTATCACTATATAGTTATAATTATATAAATGTGTATAGTGAATAACATTTATTTAGTTAAAAGTTCATGATTTCACTTTTAAAACGCTATTGCCTTTATATAAACGAATAAGAACCATTATGAATGTTAATAATGATCTTCTTATTGCAATAAATACATTTTATTAAATTAAAATTTTAAAATCTATATTTAATAGAAATTTCCACATCTAGTATTTCTCATCATATTCAGTTTCTCATATTCATTTTCTGCTCGGTCTTTATAAAAGAAAACTTCCTGTTTCAAACGAGAGAAAATGCGGGGAGAAGACACCATTTTGCTTATGCAATTAGGTTATTCCCTTATTGCTGCTTTGTAACAGCTGCTAGAGCACGAATCTCGCATAAAAGTAACACATTCAAAGTAACTATCCTCCATTAGCATGGGAGTGCAAATTGAATTCGTCCACCTCCTTTTTTCACTTCTCTTATTTCCTCAAAGACGCTCGCGTCGATTTAAATTGCTGAACTGATGGCATGGGATTGAAAACCGCATTTTGTCAAATGGCGAGTATCAGGTGAATTCTTAAGCCTTGAGGGACCCGAATAAGTGCATCGGTAACAGAGTACTACCGAAAAACATAAAACATCACCCAATTTCCAGAAACGTTTCTCTCTCTCTTTTTCATTCATTTTAGAGTGTTTTATGCATAATGCAACAGAAAGCCAGGAAGTGACACAATTTCACGTGAAATGATTCTTTTTTTTATTATAGCTTATTTTATTCTTTTTTTATTCTTCTATTCTAGGTGGTGTTATGTGATGGGGATGATCGAATAGAAGAGAAAAATGCGTGTGTCGGTGAATTGTGGTACAGTGTGCAAGTGACCAGCAACAGTAAGAGTTGGCAGATTCGAAGATCTCTGGACAATTTTCAGATGTTAGATCGCCAACTGCACAGATGCGTCTACGACAGGAAATTCAGTTTGCTGAAAGAAATCGCCAGTCAGCCACAGCAGCCAGACGTAAGTAGATGAAATAATTATAAATTTGACATTTTATTACAGAAATGAAAGATTGAATTATTTTTATAATTTAAGATTTTTCTTAAATCAGCTGAAGAAACTATTTTAATTTGTAAACTTTATAGCTGATATTATTAAAGGCCTATTTGTTATAAACTTATTTAAATAATTGTTAAGTAATCGCAAGATAAACGTAAATAAAAAATACATGTATTTTGCTTTATGTCAAAATTACAAGTATTTAGTTCATATCAAAATTAAAAGTACTTTGCTTTACGTCAAAATTGCAAGTATTTTGCTGTATATCAAAATTGCAAGCGTTTTTCTTTTTGTCAAATTTTCAAGTAATTTGCTTTATGTCAAAGTTGAAAGTACTTTGCTTAATGTCCAATTTGAAAGTACTTTGCTTTATGTCAAAACTATAAGTATTTTACTCTTTGTCAAAATTACAAGTATTTTGCTTTACGTCAAAGTTGCAAATATTTTGCTGTATATCAAAATTACAAGTATTTTTTGTCAAAATTTCAAGTATTTTGCTTTACGTCAAAGTTGGAAACTATTTTGCTTTATGC
>JAOUZG010019159.1:4632674-4642723 GCA_026289955.1 Argiope argentata
TTGCTTTACGTCAAAGTTGGAAACTATTTTGCTTTATGCCAAAGTTATAAGCATTTTCCTTTTTGTCAAAATTGCAAGTATTTTGCTTTATATCAAAATTACAAGTATTTTTTTTATGTCAAAGTTGAAAGTGTTTAGCTTTACGTTAAAATTACAAGCATTTTCCTTTTTGTCAAAATTATAAGTATTTTTCTTTACGTCAAAGTTGCAAATATTTTGCTGTATATCAAAATTACAAGTATTTTGCATTATATCAAAATTACAAGTATTTCCCTTTTTGTCAAAATTACAAATATTTTATTTTATCTCATAATTATGTTTTATGTCGTTTTCTGAATCACGGGTCAATTTTCTTCAGACCAGAATAAGTTTGTTCTAGAAATACAATGACAAATATAATGTGGCGCGTAATTTTTTTATTCGAACAATAAATCCTTCTCTGATCTCTATGTGACTTCTACACTGAAATTCTTTATCTATGCTTATATTTTAATTAAATCAGTTTTCTGCTTAAATTTCTACGTTAATTTGACTATATATATTAAAACCCAATGACTGATGAATTTAATAATGAGCAAAATAAATATATTTTGCATTTTTGGCAACATATTAGAAGACTAAAAATGGTAGAACAGCGTTTGGATATTTCGTAAATGTAATTAGAATTTTAAAAATAATGAAACATCGCTTGAATTTTTCATTAACGTATTAGAATAAAAATCCGAACGTTGTTTTTTACTTTAAAATCCACTGCGTCTTTTAAGACGGTAACTGCAAAAAAGTGCCTGGTCTAGAAAACTCAAAAGAGTTATAAAAGGGACACTAGTTAGTCATGCTTATGGATGGTAGAAAAATGTCTTATTATTTCTAGACAACTTTGTTTTTAGTCTTCAAACTGAGGCTTCTACCGATAATTAATTGAGTTCTTAATGGATCAATAATTAATTAAGCTTAAAATTGGACTAATGAGTCTAATAGGCCAATGGGAAGAAATTAAACATTATCATTTTTTCTTCATTATTCTGCAAAACTGAACACAAATGGTATGTGGTATAAATAAGGTGAAGTGGTGAATATACACGCTTAGTTTTTCATGAATTTTCTAGAACATAATAATGAATCAAATTTTTAATCAAATGATAGGAAATCAAATGAAAATTAATCAAATTTTGAATTGATTAATTTTGACATTAATTCAAAATTAAACAAATTTTGAATTTAATGACAGGTTTTTAAATTTTTTTTGAAGATTTGCCCTGGAAATAATAACAAAGACCATTTTAAGCATCAAAAATAACTTATTTAAGCCTAAATCTAATAATTATCTTCTGAAAGACTATCTTGTATGTGTTTTTAAGGATTCACAATCATATCATGTAAATATATTTTTGTGGTATTAACCATTATCCTTATATATTCTGTGATAAAACCATTATTCTTTATTTCATTTAAAGCATACTACAAACTTTAAATTGAGAAGTGGCGAACAGAGTCTTTGGTTTATTTTCTTTTCAAAGATAATGTTTATTAGTAAATTTCTAAATAAATAAAGCCCATTATTATTCATTACAGTCAAAACGAAATAAGGGTTGTTAAATACTTACCCATTACCATCATAAATGAGTTCTTTTTTTTATTTCGTTTCTTTCACAAACTCGATCGATATTCCACTTCTTGAAGATTAAGTAATTAATAATGCAAAACGGAATTGCTTGAATAGGTTTTCCAGGATTTGAGCTTTCTGTTTACTCTTCAACATTTTCTATAATTAAAAATCTCCTCTCATCAGATCACAAAAGAGTTTTGTATGGCACTGCATCGAAGGAGAAAATTTAATAATTGAGATTGGTAAACGAAGCCGCATACGGTGCATAATATAATCTTTTTAATTTCGCAAATTCTGGAGAAATGTCAATATTTGTTGTGCTTTGTTGCTCGAGAATATTTTATTAAATGTAGTAGACATGGAAGTGCTTTTAAAAATGCATTAGACGAAGATTTCAAGAATCTTAAATGTATTAGAAAGTGATTTTCATACTTTTTTCCCCTGGTAATTGTTCCATTAGCATTAAATTTTTGATTTTTATTTACTTTGTGCGGTTTTACAAAGCATTTTCGTTCATTTGCAGTTGGAAATTATGTTGTTCTTTTTCTTGTATATCGTAAACAACATTAATTCTATTAGCTTTAAATAATAATGTATTTATTTATATGTATTATATACGACTTCAACGAATCATTTTCATAAAAAGTTTATTCGTACTATATTATTATCATCAGGGATTTATATGCATTAGTGTTGGGTAATTGTTACAGTCTTCCTCTTTCAAGTCAAATATCCGTAAATTCCTTTCTTTCTTTTAAATAAGAAATGAATTCAGGATATTTGTTTAAGTTTTTTTTTTTAAATCTGTTATTTCTGAATCATTCCACTCTATTAGTTTTTTTTATCTTAATAAATATTTCCCAGAAAGGAGCTAAAAGTTTACCTTAAGAAAGTTATAAGATCTCGAAAAGTCTTAATAGTCTTTCGTTACAAAATTGCTTATTTGAAAAATATTTCTTGAAGTGCTCACTTTTAATTCGTTTGCAGCATGTGGAACTGTTTATCATGTAAAAGAATTTTTAAAAGCAGGCAAAGTGATTGTCGCATCGAGCTAAATCTGGGGAATATGGAGTATTCAGTAAAATGTCCCAATCAAATTCTAATCATTTTTTTTCTATTACAATTAATACAAAATCTGTTTTAATTTTCACTTTGTCATGATGAAAAATTGTTCTTCGTCAATTTGTCAATTTTTTCCTTTTTTCTGCCTTGGTGGTTTTTCATTTTATCGAGTTAATTGCCGTATTTGGCAGAACTGATAATTTCTTCTTGAAACAATTCATAAAAAAATACACCTTTCTGGCTCAATAAAAAAACTATCATCGGAAGTAATACAGAATCCGTGATAATCGAAGGTAAACTGTTTTTAGACGTAGGGAGTTTTCAATACACGTTTTGATTTTTCAAAAAATAGAATGAGCCTTTCGGGCCTGGAGGTTCGAGTTCCGATTACTTCGAAGAACCGTCGTGTAAGTGGGTAGGTTTCACGTCCTGGCTAATCGCCCTCCCGCTGGTGTGGTGTTGGGTAGAGAAGGGGGTGGAAACTCTGGTGTCGTCCTCGTTATCTGATCGAGGTTCAAAATTTGCAAGGTCCGTCCCAATATAGCTCTAGTGTTACTTTACAACGGGAAGTTAATCTAACTAAACAAAGTTAAACCAAAAATAGCTTCTAAATATTCAAAAAAATAGCAAAAAGGCTTGTCTTCTAGGTAAGCCTTTTTAAGAAAGGATATCTTTAACACCCCTGAAGAAGCAAATGGCACGAGAAGACTCCCTTCATAAGGCCATTATCCATTGATAGAAGTGGAACTGAAACTTCACATTTATTACCTGCATGTCTTGATCTTATGATTATGTATTGTTTTGGGAATAGTAGTGGTACCCGGTTTCTTGCACACATATTAACGCAGAGTTTTAAAAAAGTGGCGGGTCCATAGCAATTTTTCTGTGTTAAAATGTCCATTAGTCAGAAGAATGAAAGCAATTTCATTCCGAAAAACATAACCTATCATATAGTATAGTTAATGAAATTTTAATAAATCTCCATATTCTTAATGGCATAATATGAGCCATTAAATAATTATAAATTCTATATGCTACAGTAAAAAAAATTATGATTCCTTACTTTGCTTTTTATAAAAAATTCTTCCACAAACATTTTTTTTTTTAATTTATTAAAAAGACTATATAATTTGGCATATTTTTTAATATATCTAGGGAACATACTCATATTCTCTTATTTGTGTTAGAATTAATAACATACTTTATATATAAATATGTCTGGAATACTAAAATGCATGGATAATTTTAAAAAAAGGAACCGTATTTTCAATATCTAATACCTTTAATCTGTAGAATAGCTTTAATGTTATGAAGATCAGCAATTTTTGTGGTAATGCATTTTTCATAGTTTTAAACGCATCAATACGTGTTAAAATTTTTAAAATCTATTTTTTTTAAAAAAAAATTGGCACGATTTTTATCTTTTATACTGGGAGCAATGTTATTTGATACGTCATATCTTATCAAAATTCTATCCTTGCCCTCTTGATTGATCGCTGTTAGAACACTTTTAAGAAAAAAACTTCAAAATTTATAAGAATTAAAAAATTATTTATATTTATAAATAATTATAAATGTAATTTTTGTATATTATTAAACAAATCACAGCTAAATATAAATAATGATGATACAGTTTCAAATATGGGGTATGTTTTCAAATCCACAACTCGTTTAAAATCTTCTGGCTTATTTTCACCAAAATTCTTATTTTTATTATTCATTTATTAATTGCAATCAAATGGAAAATTTGTGCTCTAAAATTGCTGGTCAAAACTTTTTGATAAATTTATGCTTATTCTATTTGAACTTTTTAAAAATTAATTCTAATTGTATTACAACTCGATTTTGCATTGTTGAATGAATTATATGACCCTAGTTTTAAATGATTCTCTACAATGAATGAATAATTAATAAAATTGTTAAAATTCATTTGCTCTATCGCTTCTAACCCAACCAACCAAGCAAACAATCTCATTCTGCTGTACATTTTATCCAGCTGCTTCTGTAACGAGAATATTTAAAACAAAACTAAATTTCGTAAGTATTTAATCATTTTTCCACTCCATGAAACTTTACGTCATGCTTGTGTAAAATAAAATTAAGAGGCATTAGCCTTCAGAACTCTTTGACATAATTGAAATTTAAACAAAGAGCTCTCTACTTTCTGCTCTAATCCCATCTCACCAGCTGCAAGCTTTTGAGTGTTTCCTTCCAAACCATTTTCTCAACTAAATAAACTTGACCCACTTGTGGGCTCCAAAGACTTCTGTGACTTCTTAAGTGAAAGTTATCTGCATCTGTGGATTATTTACGATCTGTTGGTTTTTGGTTCTTTCTTAAGCATAAGCATTGTTTCTGCATCCTCTTTTCTCGGTGCATTGTTCACCATAATAACAGACTTAGGTAATCTGCTTTTGTCTCATTCATTTTGTCTGTACTTTCTGCGAGTCAGAGAACTCGAAAGGAGGTGATTTAACTTCTGTACAATGTTTTGGTGGAGCTTGTTTGTGACGTCGAATGCCATGTCCGCAGCTGTTTCGTGACATTCTGTTTGTGTTGCAAATAAAAAGAAATAGCAATTCCGCAGCTGCTTTTGTTCATCGGTTGATTCACTGAAACTGTGTCGGGAACAATTTGTTTGACAAATCTTGCTTTATATTCTATTGTATATTTATCAAGCTCCACTATTTCTAAATTGAGGATTTCGTAAAAAAAAGAAAGAAAAAACCTTTTTATCATTAGGCTTCTTGTTGAAAATTAGTTTAGCTTCTAAATTTTATATGTTGCAGTGTTTCCTTACTAAAATTTTACATTTCATATCCAGAAAATGATTCGAAAAATTAATATAGTTCAGAACATGCTATTCATATCTATTTTACCAATTACTGGATAAAGATTTTGAATCTTATTAAAATAATAAAACAGAGACAACGCCTTTTTTATGGCTTTTTTTTCAATTTTTCCTGTATTAATTGCGTTTATGAGCCATAATATTTATTCAATTTTTGAGGCAGTTAAAACATTAACTATTAAGCATTTTGTAGCATTAACAGGTTGTTTTTTTCTAAATCTCTCTGAAATTTTATGTTAAATAATTAATTATTAACTCCTTGAAATAAAATGAATTTTTTAATGCTTAGAATGATTAAAAGCAACATGATTATTTTTTAAAAAAAATAGAATAGTTATTAAAATTTCGTACATTTTTGCATTTCTGTTTCTTTAAATAATTTTCTTCATTAAAGTTGGAGCAGCTCAGTGATTGGTACAGTGATAATACTAAGTAGAATTTCTAAATATTACTTTGTTTCATGAAAATAAAAAAATAAAAAATAAAATAAACGCCGTTTTTACTGTAAGAATGGCAAGTTTTTTTTTATTTTGGGGGATAATAATATAATAATTTATTAATGATATAGTTAGCAGTTTTTACCATTAGATAATTTTGTGAAATTGTAAAAAGTGCGCTACATAGGGGATGGACAGATAATAACCAAATAAACATCTTTCAAATGCTCACCACGTTTTTCTACCAGCCGAAACTTAAGTTCATTTAAGGTCCTCAAGTGGTTGGTTTCAGCAATGAGCCTAATTTTCGAGCTATAATAGAATTTGAGCAATCAAATTTTTCGCACTGCCTAGAGGGGGTGGACTGTTCATCTGCATTTTAAGATCTTTTTAGAAAGGTGGAACATTGAACATTTACGAGTTGTTTAATCTTTCATCATCCTATCCCATATAACATTTCAATCCACTATTTTCGAACAACTATTTGCAATAAGTACATACTGCCTTTTTCATGAAATATGATTTCATTTTTTGCTACGCCTTTTTTCCATTCATTTGCGTTAACCAAATTCTTTTTAATTCACGCAGCCTTTGTAAAACGGTATTTTTTTATCCCTTTGAATGATTGGTTATTAAACTAGAGTCGTACCTAGAATACTTTCGAATTTGTTCAAATTTGTGGTGTCCGGATTATTTATCGTCTTTAAACATTATTAGCTTCATATCTGACCGTAATTCAAACATTTTGAGTTTGAAATTGCAAAAATTCCATAAAAATAGTTTTTTGTAGCGAGTTTGTGTATTTTTTATACGCATTATTTTTAATTGAATAATGTTCTTACTGTGCTTGAATTAACTATGCATAATGAACACAGAAATTATATACATAAAGGTCATTATTATTTCTAAAAATATGTTTCAATCTGCCTGTCTTCAATCTTCAAATGGAGAAATGATGAATTACAAATAATATGAGTTTTTGTTCATCTCATTTAATCAGTTTTATAAGTATTGTAATGGTGCTGTTACTGCCATTTCCAAATTAATAAGATTTTTACATTACTTTCTCTCCGAAAAAAGCGGCAGTAAAAATTATCTCTCCTGACAATTTCTTTATCAAGAGGTCTAAATGTGAAATATCCTAATAAAATTTTAAATCTCTTCAAATAGCTATTGAATGTCAAAAGAAGCCACTGGTTAATGGACAAAAGAGCAATAATGCGGACAAAAAGAGAAACGTTAAGAATATATATCTTAAAAAGAGAGAACGGATATCTCTAAGAGTTTTTAATAGCTTCTACCGTTCACAAGTGGCTGTGGTGGTTTTTTATTTTTTATTTATTTTTTTTATTCGATGACGCTAGCTGAAAATCTTCTTATGAAGTTTAGAAAGCTTTAAATATTAGTCAGTGTGCAGATGCAATTTCTTTTTCTGCTTAGTGGATTTGAATCTTATACTTTCATTTTACAGGTATGTTGACTTATTTTAAATAACTTTTTTTGAAAAGAAATACATGTACATTAAAATCATTCATTAAAAGTAAGCTGCTAATTTGACAAACTTCTAAATTCAAATACTTTAAAATTTTGTGATTTTTTAGTATAATTTCAATCTGAAATATTTTAGATCTACAAATAAATATTTATACAATTCCGATGTAATGTTCCGATATAAAATTACTATAAATGTGTATACGCTTACAGAATTTTTTTTCTAGTAATGAACGTATTGTATCATACATATTTTGTTCTTTTAAATCCAGTTTTTTCAGTTAATTTAACAGTTGATTCATTAAATATTGTAATAATATTGTTTTTCTTCGTAAATTAAAAATTTTCTGAATAAATAAAATAAAATGAAATTATTTAGATACTTTCAATTTAACTTTTATCTAATTCAGTCATTTATTTTCTGATATTTATATTTATTGTTATATTTAGTGATTTGATATTTTATTTAAAATGTTTGGATATTTTATTATGTTTTTAACAATACTGTATTTCTTGCATAAACTTATTTTGCTCTAATGTACATGAATTATGCTTCTGTGTCTATCACAATAATTGGTTTACGGTGAATTGTCCGGAATCCGTTTCTTACAATGCGTTAAAATCTATTAATCTATCATCATATATCTATGATATATTAGCGTATCTAGTTTATAATGGCATTGGCATTATATTAAAGAAACACATTACAATGACATTAAAAGAAATAATTATGATTACAAAAAATAAATGTTAATTTTAATAAATAATTATGATTTTTTTCACTATCTATGCGATTTAATTTTATATTTAGTAAATTTACTATATCTGTTCATTTTTTACGTCTCAAATTTTCTTTGAAATTAAATATTTAATACGATTAGTTGTTGTAAGTTTTAATAAGAAAATACATTTGCTATGCTTCAAGTATAAAAAAAACTATAAAATAACATTTTCATTTCTCTGAAAACAATTGTCTCATAAAGAATTTAATTGCGTTTTCTGGAACTGTTATCTTAGAAATTATATCTGTTTTATTTAATAATAATAATGTTACTTTCAACATTTATTATTATTATTATTATTTTGCTCATAATTCAGTTTGGCTGTATTCGATTATTTTTCAAAGAATAAATCCTAAGAAATTTTCAATTTTTTGGAAACGTTTTAGTTTATACTTTTCTCTTTAAAATGTTAAGAAAAATATTTTATTTGGATATCTATCCCCCCCTTCTGCGGATACATTTTGGCATCTTTCTCCACAGCCTTCTTATCCTATTCTAAGTTAGATATCTTAGATTCAATATCACATTCTAGAAAGACGATTTTATTTGGCAATTTAATTTCATCGCGATTCGCTATTAAATATCAAAAATGTATATAAAAATTTTATATATTTCCGATTTAACAGAAGTTATTGGTCTCTAATCTTTGAATCAAAATATTATTTTGATATGTGATCACTTTAAGATTTCAAGGTACTCAAATGAACGTTAAAATTTGTTATTTAAGAATTCTATGTAGTTAAAATATTTTTATTTAATAAAGATAATCTTTTACAATCCAATTTTTCATTTCAGTTTTTTAATTTTTATTTTTGTAGCCAATATCCTTTTTTTTATTACTTCATAATTTTACAATGACTTTTTTAGCATTATAACTTACGATCTTTTATATTTTGATTAAAACGTCAAATACATTGTTAAATAAATTAAAAACGCTCCTATATTCAAAATAAATTTTGCACTCGTATAAAAATTTGCTCTTATTCAAACCATTTTTCTGGTAATCTGTAGGATAGTTGGCCCATAAAAACTAGAAATTTATATCCTATATTATTATGAGTCTTTCTATATTATGTATCTTAGTCAATTGAGATCGTTGCATTTAAAACAAGGTAGCGAAAATTCAAATAGCAGGCTGTTCGATAGATATAAAAATCATATCCCGATTCCAATATCATTATAAATAAAATCATCATTTGATTAGAAGTTTTTATTTGCATTCAAATTTGTTAGATTTCAGCCGAAGATTATTTCTACAATTTTGTATGTACATTTATCAAATATTTGACACAAACGCCATGGGTATAGTAGATTCGATAGAAATAAATACAAAATCGTGGGATTTAATCTTAATGTTTGTGCGTTCCGGAAGTCGGATTTCTGTGTTAATGAGCCCCCATAGAATGACGTCAGTAGCCACGTGACGAATCCTCCAACCATGCGGGATAGCACGTGCCGCGGGGACCGCACGGTGTCTCGAAATACAGGAGCAGTAACTTATTATAACGCACTCCCTGAAATATGCGTGAATTGTTGGGGGAATGGGCGGGGTACCACATTTGGCGTTTATTCAACTTATTTGAGAATCTAAAATATTTCAACTCAGAAAAAAAGGGGGAGGGGTTCTCTATTGAATTCGCTTTCAAATAATAAACGTTTTATTAGATTGTTTATTGAAATGGAAGAGATACTTATGTATGTTTTTGATAAATAAAGATAGTTTGGATATATTAATGCTAATGATATCGAATTTCGGCAATTTTTATTAAAGCAATAACGTATAAAAAATCATATTAGATATTTTTCCATTATATGTCCAT
>JAOUZG010019159.1:4647723-4660053 GCA_026289955.1 Argiope argentata
GATTTAAGCCGAATGAAGCATCTCTTGTATTTGTGTAGCGCCAACTAGGGCCAAGAGTACGACTTTGCTACACACTCACCACATTCGCTTTCACAACCCCTTTTTTACAGGGGGGGCACATTCACACATCTCACAGATAGCACACAGAAGAACAACCATGCCCGAACCGGGACTCGAACCCGAGATTCCCCGAACACGAGAAAAACGCGCTACCTCTGTGCCAGCAAGCCGACACAGTAGTATTTAAAAATATATATCTATAAGTCTGTTGAAATTCAAGCGTATTTGAAAAATTAAGGTTTGTAAGAGGTAAAATATTTTGATAACTTCACACATTATACGACTTCTTTACTATAAAAAATTTCTTTACTATAAATTCTTTTTATATACTTTCTTGTATTATAAAATCGTACTTTTATATAACTTCTTTACTATATACTTCTTTACTATAAAAAATTTAATAAATAAATTCATCTTTCAGCCTTCTAACCAATGAAATTATGGAATTTTAAAATATTTTATCTCTCCCAATGATAAAGATATATTTGTGTGTGCGTATTGGTACACTACAGACCAGATAGTTTAACGTACACCTATTAAATTTGTTGTAAGTTAAGTGATATGTTAAACGTATGGATATCAGGAATAAAAGACTTTAATAAAATCATAAAAAGTAATTTTAAATAATTAAATATTAACTGTATGTTGACATTCCTCTGTTTTTTAAAAATATTATTCCACATAAATAAATTGTATGCTTTTTTTTTTAAAAAAAAGTGTATTTTCAATCATATGAATTGTCTTAAAAAATTTTTGCCGAATTGTAATAATTATTTTAATATTTTTGCTTAAATTTTTTAGCAATAGAATAATTTTTGTCCCGAAATATAAGCCGCTTTTAAAATTTCATTAAATAATTTATCGCCTGATTTTCTTCCATTGTCAAAAGCTAAGAAAAAGGAATCTGTTTATGATCTGTGAATTTTACAAAACTAATAAAATGTTGAAATCGCTGTAAGGCGAAATTTAGAAGATAAAAAAAACTGGCCATTTAGGATTTTAGAAGCAATAGGATGTCATGTGATTGGTTTCCGTCAGAAAGGTTCATGTTCACAATAAATAGAACATAAGGCAATTAAAATAATGTGGATTTACTATCTGACAATTTGAAGGAATAACATATATGTGGATATATCTAATCTCGATTGACTGATTGAATATCCATTTGTCTGGAATTAAATATTGCTTCCGGCAAACCATCTGGTTGCAAAAGTAGACTAGTAAAAAAACTATGGGTTCTAACAATAGAGAGGAAGAAATCTGTTTTCATTGATGTTATTTAATGTTTATTTCATAAGAATTTGTTTTATTCATATACAAAGGAAGTTGCAAAGGGCAAATAAAATAGATGGAAAAACTAATTCTATAATTTTTTTTCTCGTTTTATTTATGGGCGTGAGTTTTATAAAAAAAACAGAAAACAGCTAAGGGCAGAAAACCGAAATAAATTATACAAAATGCCAGTCACATTTGCTCTATTAAATTTGATGTCCCTTAGGACACGAAACAATTTGTCTGTAATGTAATGTTGAGTTCATTCTAAGATTAAATAAACCCTAAATGGTCATGTTATTTGGCAAATGCAAATATTCTTGAGCTATAAATATCACCAGAAATGTAGTTAGTTCTATTATCTTTTTTTATATTCTGAAATGTACATGTAAATTTCTGAATAGTTGGCAAAGAGTTTAAACTCTTTGAGAGTAATTGGCCGAAGGGGATTCATGTTGGTGATAATATCTGATTAAATATCAAAGTAACTGAAAAAAGAATTTTCTATATATAAAAAGCAAATAGAACAGAATTATCTTTATAATAGCTGGTTTATATTTGTTATAAATACTTTTTAATGACTACTTCCAACTTGGGCAGAATTGACATTTCAACAGACAAAATTTCTGTTCTATTTTTCTTGGTATGAAAAAATATTTTTATAGAGTTTTGTTGTTTGGGCAGAATCGAAACTGTGGCAAATAACATTCCTATTCTATTTTTATAAGTACTGAATAGAAAATTTTGTAGAGTTTTTTTTTTCTTTTGGCACAATTGAAATTGTGGCAAACACAGTTTCTATTGTATTTTTCTTAGTATTAAATATAAATTTTTTTAGAGCTTTGTTGAGGCAGAATTGAAACTGTAGCAAACACAATTTCTATTCATTTTTCTTAGTATTAAATATAGAATTTTTTAGAATTTCATTGTAATTTAATCACATTTTTGAAATTTGTTAAAAGGAATATTTTCTTTTTGAAAAATCAATCCAATTCGTTTGAATATAATATTGATATAAATTCGTAGATGTTTCCTTTTTAATTCTGGTGAAATAAAATAAAATATCTTAATATGTTATTCTTGAATAATTTAATTTCATAAAATATTGAGCTTCAAACAAAAATTAAAAGCAAAAAAAAAACACATCTAAATGAATATGCTTTTATTAATATGACAACGGAACTTTACTTTCCGAGCTATGCTATTTCAATTTATTTATTCGTGTTCTTTTTCTTTTTCTTTTTTAAGCGAAATGTAATAAAAAGATTTTTTGTACATTTAAAATTAATCCATTAATTTTACTCTATTTTTCGATGCTTTGAATTTATTCATCATGTTCATATATTTAGTGTAAAAGATGTTCAAAATGGTCTTTCCATTCAATTAAAAATTACTATGATTATTTTTGAAACTTTTTTTACGATAATTTCTCATTGCTGATGTTCTTCTTTATACAAAATAAATTAATAAGGTGAAAAATAAATCAATGATATATAATCAGTTTTTATAGTTGGGCATATTCTTATAAACTTTCACATTTTATTGGAGTTTCGAACAATTCCATAACCAACATTTTATTAGTTTATTTTTAATAAAATTTAAAAAAAATTAACAATAAGTAAGATATATTATTTTAGACTATTTTATTATCTCAACTGAATTCCTTTTGAATGAAACTAACGTTTATTTGATTCAAAATTTGATAAGAATTACATTTTAGAGGGGAAACATTAGTACTAAATTTTTAATTTAAGCTATGAAGTTTTGTAACCCATTTGCACTCGAACACCGATGGTAAAAACTTTCCTATAAATAGATTTACGTTTAAAGTATGATTAAAGTATAAATTTTTAATGTAAAAACAATGTACCAAATTTTATCCATCTGTCATAAAATTTGTAAAGTTGCCTTATTCAAAGATAAGTGATAAAATACGTAATTCCAAAAAATCGTGACAAAGATGAATGCCTGCCTGACAATTATGAGTTATATATATATATATATATATATATATATATATATATATATATATATATATATATATATATATATATACTAAGTTAATAATTTTAAAAAATAAACTAAACAATTAACTAACTGGGCAGATATCAGTTTCAATAAATAAAACCATATATTGTCAGGAAGTTACAACTTAACAAATTAAACTATATCATTTTTTGACAGGTTTTTGTGTGTTATTTGTTCTATTTGTTTATAAACACAATACAAACTATCATAAACTGGCGATAAATTTTTAAAATTTAGTATGACTGACTCTTTGCTAAAAATTGTAGATTTGTATACAACATTTTACGAAATATGTGAAAACATAGACCTTTTATCTGTATGTGCGTAAGTATTTATAATAACTACGAGTTAAATAGATGATACCTACTTTCTGACTGTCATAGTGAAAGCGCAGGTCTGCATTAAACTTTGGATACAGAGACAGAATGGTTTTTATATACATATATAATTCAAATTTTTTTCAATGTATGATAAAAAGCCATTTTGCTAAAGTAAGCGAAAAAAAATCAAGAAAACCCTTCTTCTTTCTTTTTTTAACAAATTATTTCCATAAGATGCGATTTTTAAATAATAACCAATTCAAATTTTTCGCGTGATTTGTAGTGATTTGTCTTAAATAGTAGAAAAAAAAATTTTCAGAATTATTTCAGATTCCAAGTTTATAGAAAGATATCAAGAATAATAATGAAACGAACCTTTTGATTTAAATCCTTAAAAGGTTGAAGACCGCGAGCGTGTCTACTTTTCTTTCTAAAAAGCTTTTTATGTAAGTAATTCGACTCTTTTTTCAGATGCTACATTTTTTTCTTATTCGCGATAAGTTTCAACTGTGGGTGTAACAGAAATCGTAGTTATAAAGTTCTGGGTGTGACAGGATCGAATCTGTGGAATCTTCTTCCACCTCGCCTTTTTCCTTCTGTCCCTCCACGTGCGCACCGGTAATTTATTAGAAGAATGACCAAGAGATGGGTGGACAGGTTTCAATTTTCGAATTGCACACACCCGATAGGAGTAAGGTAAACAGATCAAAAGATTGGGGGTGGAAAGTTTTGAGTAGGATACCACAGCCTTGGAGAAGGTCAAAATTTCGTCTTGTGATTCGTTGAATAGAATTTCAAAAGTAATTACTTAGTGGATACGGAGCACTCTTCTTTTTTACTTGCGGAAAACAATTTTTATGTTGTGGGAGGAATAAAAAAGAAAGTCTTTCTTTTGATTCTTTGGTCATTGATGTAGAAATTCTGAAGTCATTTGATTCACCTCTTTGTTTGGTAATGTATTTGGTCCAGAATTTTTATTTGAGTATAAAGTGAAAAGTAAAATTCAAGCAAATAGTATGAAAATGATTTTATGATTTATTATTAAAATATTAATTTTAATAATTTACTCAAATTAGAATAAATAAAGAATAAAATTACACCTTTTTAACGCGATGAATACTGCATTAACTGACTAATTTAAACAATCTGTAACTTAATGTTTTAAGTCCATAATTTATTTCATTTATTAAAAAGGTTGACTTAATGCATATTTATTTAGAGGGTTTAATTTCAAAACAGTTTGCTTTCAGGAAATAAAGTTATCTATTGTCAATTAAATAATCTTTCCGTAATCTGCTCTTTAATAATCTTTCATCTTATCTTCGTTTCTAGAAATAATCTTTAATAATTTTTTATCAGGTGAAAACATGATGCTCTTGTTGCTTAGGTAGCAAATTAGCGATTTATCTCTTTTGAGGCATCAATTTTTCCGTTTTAGGTTTGTTAGAAAATATGCAGAAGTTTGCCATCTTTGGCGATTTATCGCCAACTAAAGTTACAACTTGATTTCCAAATTATTCTTTCTTTGAAATATAACGCATTGTCTTAATCGATTTAAGCCATTAACCAGTTTAAATCCGTTTGAAGTAATCACTAAACTATGCGATTAAACAAGCATCAATATTTAGAATAACAAGGTTTTCCCCATCTTATTATCAATCGAGATCCAAAACTTAGTTTGCTAGCTAGAATTATAAATGAAAGTTTAAAAAAATTATCATCATATATATATATAGAAAGAGAGACCGATAGAGAAGTAATTTTTTAAACCGGTTTAAACTAGTTAATGACCAAAATTAAATAAGACAAATAATGACTTAATGTTCTCTCATGATAACTTAAAATTTGCGATTGTAGATTTTATTTAATTTTTTCTGTTATTTTTTACTAATTTGTTTTAAAGAATTGAAATAAGTTTAAGCCCCAGGATATTCATGTTTGTATCCAGCTTTTATAAATTGGTCTGCTTTCTGGATTGTACTAAATAACATACAAATCTTTTTTAATAATTTTATTTCTGGAAAAAACATTTGATACTGCTCTTTTTTATTATCCTTCCTTTTATCATTTGGTTCTTGATACAAATATTCAGGATGAGTCTTCATTAGTTAGATGTCTCTGATCACAACAACTCATTATAAAACCATTTAGTTTTAATTTTAGTATATATTTTTAATTAATGTTTAAATTTATGAAGAACATTGAATGCATTGCTGCAATAATCTGATATTATTTCAGGATGCCGTTCGCACAATGTTGACTCAATATCTGGAAAGGTTTTCCCAGCTGGCTGGGAGTTTAATCAACTGCGGACCGGTTTTGAATTGGCTAGAGGTAAGAAACAATTGAAATTATCCTCTTAGTTTTCCGTTAAAATAATCTAGAAATTTTATTTCATTTAGAGGCTATTTCGAAATATTTCAAATAATTTGATCAAAATCTTTTAAATTTTTTTTCTGAATTTACAAAAAAAATTCTTAAAATGATTTAAGATTTTTCTTGCATTTTTTTTCTTTCTATGGCCATATTCGTACTAATCCTTTTGTGTCTTATTTTTCTGTAATTCTTTATCCCACCCACCCCCAAAAAAGAAATATAGTAACTAAACATTACTGAGAAGTAGCGTTTTTATTTAACGGTAGGATTGGTTAATAACGTATTCAGAATATTATGCTGTTGATCTAAGGTTTAATTGCTTGTTTACAGTTGTTTTGTTAAATGCTTGTGTTCACAAATAATATCTGTTTATATATTTCCGAATCTATCACTCTATGTTATGATTATGTACTTATATATATTTGAGCTTTAATAACATAATCGTTGAATCGACATCCCATGTAGAGTTAATTAGATGAAAAATGGAAATTCAATTAGAAAATATGAGTACATTTTAGAATAAAGTGGATGTGAGTGAATTTCAAATACAAATTAAAAGATATTAAGATTTAAATTAGATTTTAAAATATCACTACATATATATTCAATTTTTTATTATTAGCTATGAACAGTTCACTCGTGATCAGAGCCCAACTAAGCCTAGTTGGGGCCGGGGTAAAAACCTTTTTGGGGCCCTCTCTGCTTTATTACTTTAGTAATGAAAAACATTCATTAAAGAAGGGAACGTAAAATAAATTTTCTATTAGATTTGGAAAGCCCCCACTTAATTGGGGGCCCGGGGAAACTGCCCTGTATGCCCCTGCCTTAGTCAGGCTCTGCTAGTGATTCATTATTTGAGAACTTCAGAGTTATATTTTTATTTTGTATACAAACTTTTATTTAAAATTAGTTGAATTTACTCTGTTGTCTCTTATACAATCATTTTTAAGACGAACTTTGATTTTTACTATATTTCAAGGACTAACTTATGTTAAATCTCATCAGTTGCAGAACAGAGATAACAAACGAATCGTGCCCAAATGCACTTACAATGTACAAATCCTAACTTCATTTATAAGCATTTGTCTTGACTTAATCTAACTGATGCATTGTCTTTGATAATGCTGTCACACTGGCATAAAGTCATTTAGTCTCAATTACATATCCCCGAGTAATGGTTGCATTAAATCTCTTCAGTTGGACAACAGGGGTAACCGACTTATCGTGACCGACGAGGCAGCGATCAATACTCCAGCTGTTGCAGCTGCTTATGTGATTAAAAGGTATGCCTCCCAGGCAAATGATGAAATCTCGCTCGAAGTAAGTACGATGGTCCATTTATCATTTACACAATTTATGCTGTTATGTAGAGTTTATGTGAATTTAAAACTGTCATTAAAAAGACATCATAGGAAAATAATTATTGAAATAATTTTTCATTCACCGAATTAAATAAAATGTTAAAATATATTAAATTAAAAATTTGTATATAACTATAAGATTATTAGAAATTTAGGTTGTGTGATTTCAATTCGTTAAACACATACAGAATGTATTATACATTCTAAAATTTATTTGGAACAAAAGATATTATTAAATGTGGTCATAAAATGCACTCTCATAATTCCTTGTATTATTCTTTTTTCATTTATAATAATTAAAGAATTTAGTATACCCTATTTACCTGTAAAAATAAATGATATTTACTTACATTGTATATATGAAATAATATTTTATGTTGATTCTAAAGGCTAAATATTATCTTTAAGTACCTAGACTGATTTAGTCTTCTAAAATTTGAGGGTTGCCCAAATGAAAACTATTATATTTGCGATTCCTATAGCAGTGCTTCTGATCAGGGATATAAAGGGAGGCTGAAGATGTGCTCTGTATACGGTGTTCAATAGAGAAAGTTGTTCGTGGTTGAGGAAATCGATCGAAAGGAAAGTCGTGCTTTACATGGATGCATCCAGATCGAAAGAATGCTATGTAATACGTTTTCTGATTCCTCTATAGCCATGGAACACTCTAGATTGATTTCTTGCCTGAAGGGAGAACTATCGATTCAACACAATCCTGCAGCACTCTAACGAAACTACGGAAAGCAATCAAAAACAAACGGCCAGGCTTTCTTACTCAACAAAGGATCCTTCTCAATGGCAACGCCCACCCACACATCTCCCGTGAAACCTAGATGATCTTAAAAAACTCCAATGGGAATTGTTGGAACACCCGTCATACATTCCGGATTTGTCACCCTGTGATTTCCACATTTTCGGCTACTTAAGAAAACATTATTGGGTACATGTTTCTATTCGGACGAAGAAGTCAAGGATGATATGAAGGACAATCTTCATCTTATGAACAAACCATCAACGTTTTAGAGCAAAGGCAAACACCTACTACCTAAATGGCAGGACCGTGTGTTATAACGCCCATGGTGATTTATTTTAATTTCCTTTAAAGTCATTATTTTCATTCAACTTGTCAACTTTTGATTTGAGCAACCCTTATATTATGAGAACAAATTTAATAACTTAAATATGTTTTGTTGGCTATACACTGAAATTGTTATTAAATTAATTTACAGTATGTACATTGCTTAGCTGGTAAAAATAAATAAGCAAATTGTTTTTCTATTGTAATTGTCATTCGCGTTTTTTTAAAGAATATTATACTTTATTATTCAATGAGTAATTTAAAGATGCTAATTGAGATGGTATTTGATTTTATATTTATTATTGTTCCGTTTCCAAAAATCTTCTTTAACACAAAATAGGATTTTTTTAAATAGTTTTTTTAAAGAAATTAAAGTTAAAAAATAATTTAAAACCAATTTTTAAGAATAAGCTAGTTAAAGATTAATAGAAGTATTTCAACAACAAACTAGTTTCTTATGAAAAGATTTTCATAATTATTACATATACAAAAAAAGTTATAGACTTTAAAGAGAAAAGCTTAAGCTCACCTCTGTTATAAGATAAACCTATATTTTTAAAAGTATGTATTTCTTTACGACATGCATGATAACATTAAAAAAGATTATTATTTTTCCTACGGTTCGTCAGAATTTAAAAACAAAAGTACACTGAAAAATTATTTTCAAGCATGTTGGATAGCTTTAATTTATAATTATCATTCAATGTTATATGTCATGTTTATTTTCAATTTTTAGTATAGTAGCAAAACATTTTTTTACAAAAATTGGGTTGTAAAATGTTTTCACACTTGAAAAAGTGCTGCTCAAGGAAAAAATTGAGAAACTCAAACATAGAGACATAAGACGCATTGATTTTCTCAATCGTCGTTACCCAAAATTTTAACTGCGGCAAGTTTATTTTCAAAACACAACATCGTTAATTGTTTTTCTTGTTTTTTAAAGGTTACAAAGTGTCTGATTGTAAATAACATATCTTCACCATTCTTTCATAAAAGATAGCAATCTCTATAGAAATTCAAACTATATATAACTGTAGTAAATAATTTTTAGTTAAGGTTTAGCTTAGTTAATTTTATTATCCAGTTTTAAAGTAACACTAGGGTTATTTTGGGGACGGACCTCTTCATTTTGAGCCATGGTCAGATAATAAAGGTGACATCCGAGCCCCAAACTTTCGCCCCACTCTCTTAGTTAATGATTTTATTGCCAACACTTTGCTGTTACATATCCATAATTAAAATTCTGATGCGGTTGATAATTTTTTGCAGGTAGGGGATATAATTTCTGTGATAGATATGCCACCCCCAAAGGAATCTTCGTGGTGGAGAGGCAAAAAGGGTTTTCAAGTAAGGAGCTCTTACTTTTCTTTTTGCAACCATACTTCAAAGATATGTTATTTGAGCAGATTTGAAGTAACTTAAAGAAGTTAATGGAATAAGATATTAAAATTTAACTGAATTAGTAATAAAATTTTATAACCTTTGATATCAAATATTCTACAAAATATGCCAATAGTATTGAATCCCTTATATCATTACGAACGGAGGGAAGAGAGAGAGCTAGCGAGAAAGATATTGTATTATCCCTTATATATTTATTTTTATATTTTATTTATTCTTGAAATATTAAATGATAATGCGTGGATTCCATTTTTAAAAAAAGGCAAAATTGCATTTTCATGTTAGACGAAATGTGTTATAGCTTTTAACTAATGTTTTCAATTTTACAGGTCGGGTTCTTTCCTTGTGAGTGTGTAGAAATAATTGGTGATAAAGTACCCCAATCTTTCAAAATTCCTAAAGCTCCCACAAAGCCAGGTTTGTCAATTTAAAAGTCAATTATTTATGTATTTATATAAATATGTTTTTTGATTGAAGAATTTATATAAAAATACAAATGCTTTACATGTATTTTAGCTATAAAACTATTTACTTAGATTTAGAATCTAAACATGCCAAGTTATTATTTTCTAATTTGTAAGAAGAAAATAACCATTTTATTAAAATTTTAATTATTTAAAGTTAGATTTAACATGTTTAGTTTATTTTTCTTACTTCAATGAATTGCACACAACTGCATAGAAGGTCAATTCTTCCGCCAGGCGTTAAGTATATCGATGCAACGCAATGGAACTTTATTTGTTGCAGTAGTAGAATGTGAGCTATGCAACATTCGAAATAGACACGATTTGCTAATATATGTAAATTGGGCAAGAAAGCAGTCGATATCTACTACGTCCTATAATATATTTAGTATTTTTCTACTACATCCTATAATATATATTTTTTAATTTTTTATATACATTCTGTAATATATTTGAGGATAGTGTATATCCCAAGATTCAAAAGGATTTATTCTATTAGCCACCATTTTGAGATACTTGATGCAGAAAAACTTTTTCCGTTCTTTCAATAGCTATCAAGAGGAGTGTATGAGCTGCTACCTGGTGGCTCTTTCGGAAAACTGAAAGCAAGTATTTGGAAAATTTGATGAATTAAATCAGTATTTTTCAAGTTGCATTATTTCAAAACTTTATGATTGTTATGTAATTGTCCTGCATATTTGAAAGTGTGAACAACAAAGCAGCTGCATTTTGTGTTTAATTGCATAGTTTGCTGAGGGAATTTCATATTTCGCTATATAAGAGTCTTACTATTAGTTCATTTCTGCAAGTTTAAATTCTACAATTAACTCTCTATCTTAGCTGAATTAGGTGAGGTAAAAATTTATTACTTTGCAAAATCATTTCTTCTCTTTTCCCGGAAGTAAATTAATATTCTTAGAATAAAATTGTTTTGTTTATAATAGCAATTCATTTCTTTCACAGTTTTGCGAAAGCATGGCAAACTGATAGCCTTCTTCAGGTCTTTTCTTCTTTCCCGGCCGTCGAGGAGGAAGCTGAAACAGAGTGGAATTTTGAAAGAGAGGGTGTTTGGATGCGATCTAGGGGAACATCTAATGAATACTGGTAGAGATAGTAAGTAAATCCTTCATTATACCAGTTCAGTTATATTAAAAGTTTGAGAGTAACATTTTTAAAATTCATTTTTATAGAGTTATAATTTTTAGAGGTACTATACAGTATTTGGGGGAAAAGCTTCTTATCTCTACACATGTTGGTCAAATATTTTCTAGTCAAAAATCAAAGATAATTAAACATGATGTTGGGTCATTTTACATTATATACAAATTTTTATATTTAAAATAAGATTTTCTTTTAATATTAAAATTGCTTTTAATATAAAAAATAAAATTATCAAATATTTCATTAGTGTAAATGGGAAATATTGATTTTTTATTAATAAGTTCTAAATACTAAATCACATTTCATGCTTATTTTGTATTGATTTCTGTAGAATTAGTACATCACAAATTTTAAAAGGAATTTTTGTTATGCACATTAAATTATTTTCAAAATATAATGCAGTAATTATAGTTTGCCGTTTAGAGTTAAATTGATTTTTTATGAAGTTCCTAAGTGAAAAGAAATTAAACAAATGTTCGTTCTTTAAAGAAAAGAGTTGACATGATACAAAACAAGGTCATTCTTCGAAATGCCCAAATTGAATTATTTTCTCACAAAATATTATGTCCTAAATAAAATAAGAAGAATTACAATCATGAATTTAAATTAATTTAAGAATTAATTAACAGGCTTTGTAAAAAGATGTATAACATTAATTTATCATAAATATATATCTCTTTTATAAGTCTTTTATTTTTTTGGTGGTCATCACTCTCTAGAGCGTCTTAGCATTTTTAAGGATGATCTTTTTTTTTGTAATTAATGAATTAAGTTTAATTTGGAATAAATGTTATATATATAAATATATA
>JAOUZG010019159.1:4670053-4691757 GCA_026289955.1 Argiope argentata
TTTTTTCTAGTTTATATAAATAAAATAACTTCTAGTTGATCTGCATTCCATAAATAATGTTCTATTCTCCCTAACTCTAGCTTCTCCATAAATTGAATTTCGGAGTTATCAGGGTAATTTTTTTTCCTTAAAACATTGATTATAACTATTATTATTTCTTAAAACTGTTATTTTTTCCTTTTAAAAGATTCCTTTTCGAAACTATATAAGCTCAAATGTTTATCCTTTTCCATTGGTCTTTTCTCCTACTTTTTATCTTCTTAGTTGGTATGAAGCACTGAAAATGTCATGGATTTAACAAAGAAATCTTGATAATCGATAATAAAAAATCGGTTATTCGATTAAAAACATGAAGAATACAGACTGTTTAAGACTTAATGACTAATAAATTTTAATATATATCGCTTTCAGTGATATATTAAAATTTTTTCAACTTTTTGGTTCTTATTCACTGTTATACCAATTAGAGTTTTAAAAAAAATACGCATTTATTTAAGACACTGTTTCGGAAAACGCTTTTTTCTTTTGTTTTATACTATTCATTTTGTTTTCATTACTTGAATACAAAAAGTATTTGTTTAGATAAAATTATTTGTTTAAGGTTTTTTACTCTTTGTCTCTCCTTTTCCGGTATATAGTACATCTAATTTATTGATATAAATTTAATTAAAGCATTAAGCAGCTGCTTCTCCTGAAGAAATATTCCATTTACTGATGCAGTAAAGCGTCATTTTTTTTATTTCTCATTTTTACGTCAATTATTTAATTCGTTCGGAACCATTGCAGTATGAACACACTTCATTTATACATGATCCAAAGAAAATTAAGTTTAATTTTCTCCCTGTCTAAAATTCTCTAATTATTATTAATAATAATTACAATATAATAATTCTAATTATTTCCATTTATATGAAATCAAAAATTTATCCTAAAAAGTGAAAGAAAGTTTTCTCCTTATTATTTAATTAATTTTAGTGATGATAAAGGAAAAAGTTAAAAAAAATAATATTAAATCTTTTTATAAAGACAAAATTTACTATGTTTTTCAAAATAATAGTTTTAAAAAATTCAATGTACTTACGATTTTCAATTTTCGAATTATAATGGTTACCTAATTACAGATAATCAACTTATCACTGAACGATAAATTTTTTATTAAATATTATTCTACGTGTATATAAATAATAAAAGGTAAAAAATATATTTGTTCTCAAAAATTATAACAAACGTTTATCCAATTTTAATAATAAAATCTTAATTCCGAAATTCAATTATTGTTAGTAATACTATGTAGTAAAATGTTCTTTAAAGTATTAAATTTTTTATCTTTAGGTGAATTTTCTTCATATCTATTAAATTTGAAAATATGAAAATTATTTATTTAAATTTTTATTGTACATTTTTATAGATTCACAAATATGTATCCGCCCTTTGGAACTTGTTAAAAAATTGTTTTGCTGTACATATGCTATATTCTGTACCCAAAGACGTATTAAATATACCTCTAATGAAGTCCCAATAGTTGAATTCTAAAGAATGAGCTATAAACATGTACTTCTTTCAAAGATATATTTTTTTAATTTAGACTATTTGGATTAGAAAATACATTTTTAAAATAAATAAAAAACTTGGATTGTTTTAGGTACCCCATTTGATTGTAATTAGAAAAATATTTTTAACATTATGGTGAAACAAAAAAACATTATGGTGAACAATATACCCTCTCGCTACAAAAATTTTCTGAGTAATAAAATTTTGAGTTTCATTAGTTTAATTAATTTTAGGCTATATCAATGTCTGCTTCTAGGAATATCAGCCTATAAATGAGCGATGTTTGCTTGAAAAGGCTATTGATTAACTTAAAATTATGATATTTCATGTTGTATAACTTAAGTCAGTTTTAATAGCAGATAAGTGGAATATTTTTCAGCAGTGCATGTATGGTAGACAGTATAAAACATAATCATGGAAAGCATTGATCATCATTTTTTAAGTATAATGGAATACTTTTTAAAGCATTGTCTGTATTTATTAACTGTTTATAATTTTATGCTTCAAATCAATGAAATATTTATAAGGTGTTTATAAATATTGATCGAAAAATCGAAAATGTGATTGTAATCGAATCGAAATGTGACTGTTTGCTTATATTAGTACATATTGATTTTATTGATTGATTTATTTTGCACGCAGGCGGAGATCTGTGGGGAAGAGCAAGAAGTCTCCTTCGGGGTGGAAGTCCTTCTTCTCCAGGGGTTGGCAGACGACGAGCGGAAGGCGAAAGAACCGCCGCCCCCGGAGTGAAAGACCAAAGATTGGGAGTCCTATCTTCTCGGAGCACTCACCACTGGTCTTGCAGGTGGGATTTTCAAGGATACTTAAATTATTTTCAATTTGGTGTGCAAATATCTATATTAAGCATGATTTTTAGTTTCCACATACTCTCTTTCTAAAAATTTATAAACATATCTTGGAAATGTTAAAAGATACTTTGAAAATCCTCAAGCAAAAAATTATTTTGAAAATCCTCACTAATTTATTTATTAATTTGCTGATCAAACTGTAGCAATCCAAGTAAATGAATTCAAATGATTTTGAGCAAATAAATAAAATTTTACATGCAAAATATTCTATATTTTACGGACATTGAAATCTCAGACAAAGCCTATTAAAACCATAACCGGTGAAACGAATCAAAATTATTATTTTATTTTCTAAAAAAATTCTGACAAATACTGTACGTGTCCAGTTTGAGCATCATTTTCAATTGTGACCTATATATTTTAATAGATATCACCAATTTTGTGTAGATGAAAATAAATCTAGTGAACTCAATACAGTATCATGTTAGAACGGAAATTAAATGTAATCTTCATCATATTTTAAAACAGATCATAAGAAACTCAATAAAAATAATTTTTTGACTAAATAAATTTATTTAACATAATTCGAAATTAATGAAATCAAACTCTACATTATAAAACCTAACGCAATTGATAAACACTCCTAAAACTGTGGGGGTGGGAGAGAAATACAACCTTCAAAAACTTAATGTGGTTCATGATCAATTCTGAAAAATGGAAAAAATATCATTACAACTCTTAAGTCATTATTCAGGTAGGAACAACTCGTCAGACATACTCAGAGGACAATAGCACCGAATTATTTCAACTGTTACATTCATTATATCGATTGTAATACATCTTTCATGCAGACAAGAATTTTAAAAAATAATATTGAATTGCGCTTCATTTTTGTTTTAAATACTTTCCTGTATTTTTTTAATAAATTACATCAAAATCTTAATCAAACCCTTTTTGGGTCATTGAATAAATTTAATCTGAATGTACAGCATTCATACAAATTTGTATCGGTTATTTTTCGAAATACAAAAATTCAAAAGAGAGTTAGAGAAGAAAGAAGAAAATAGAATAAGGAACAATCGCATTTCTTTCTCTTCGAGGAGGGTGAGGTGCTATTTTTTTACCGCTGTCATTTTACCAAAACTCATTTCTTCTTCTACTATTCTTAAAATTGGTGTAAATTTTAGGTAAATTTTTATGAGTACAATTTTGGAAAACTGTTCAAATCATACTTGAAACATTATTTTTTTCGTAAGCTTCTGAAGCACGCTAATGTAGAAAGAATTTCAATTTCTTAAAAAAAATCATATAAATATTGTATTTCTAACTATTTTTCTGAAAACCTACAGTTAGTTTCTCATAAAATCAATAATTTGAGTTAGTTTTTTTTTGTGATGAACTAATTTTATAATTTAATAATTTGTGCTTTTTTGTCATAACTATATAAATAATTCTTTTAATATTTCTTTAATTGCAGGACAAGGCTGTGACTGAATCCGATGTTTCTCATACCAACACAAAGAAACTGAGAACTGTGAAAAGTGCTGAAAATTTATTTCCTTTAAATGAAGATTCATCTCAACAATCATCAAAATATACATTTTCACCATTAGGTAAGTATTATAATTTATTTCTATTGAATTCCACAGTTATGACGTTTTACTTTTATTAATTGTGAAAAAACTTTTGTGAAATAATGAAAAAATGTGCGAAAACTTTTGAAATATTTTTTTGTTGGATTATATATGTCAGATTTTTTGAAAAACGTATGTATTATATTTTGAAACATAAAATAGTACCACAAATGTACTTATATAATGTTCAAGTAACATTAAATTTGATCATTGTCCTGCTATATGGAAATTGTAAAGTGAACATATATTTTATATTATTCCATGTATTTCTTTGCTAAATCATAAACACGAACCATCAATGAAAATATCAATAGGGAAGAGTCTGAGAATTAATCTACAATTTCCATTCTTTTGTTACTGCTGGGAAAAAAATGATGTGTTTCATGTTTCAAAACTATTTTGAAAACAATCAATTTTGGATATCCATTTTTGCAATTAATGACAATTTTTAATATCCATTATTGCTATTAATGTCAATTTTTGATATCCATTATTGCTGTTAATGACAATTTTTAATATCCACTATTGATATTAATGACAATTTTTTGATATCCATTATTGTTGTCAATGACAATTTTTGATATTCATTATTGCTATTAATGACAACCGTACCATATTTTGTTGAGAAGTCTGGTTCATCATGGCAGATGTTTTCATGGAGAGCAGATATGGTGAAACGAAATGCTGTGACAAGCCGATTATAAATGGTCCTGGATATAGGGAACGCGATGCTTAAGTATTAGTGTATTTATACTTCATTTTAAACAAATATCACGACAGTCAAGAAAATAATATTATGCCCACGGCTCTATTTCCCTTAGTTAAATTCTGCTGTTAAATGGCAAAGAAAAATGAAAATATTCAGCACTAAAGCTACTCATTTATATCACCATAAGGATAATAAACGTGTTAGTTTTAAATGGTAGTTTAGGGAAAGAAAACGCCTCATCCCAGGAGGAATAATTACGATGAAGATTTTTTTGTAATAATAATAATAATAATAATAATTTTGAGTGGATGGTCCACTTTGGTTCATTGCCATAGAGATTTTGCCATAGCAGGAATAATGCTGGGCAAGTAATAAGCATGATAATTAGCACACATTTGAGAACTGAGAACAGACAATCAATGAAATTTTGCAAGCATGGATTAAAAATTAAAATATAGTGCTTCTGTAAATATTTTAATATTTTTAAAATTAATTTATAAAAATTTCTTTTAAAAGCTGCATTTGATTCTTAAAATTTTTTCTATGCATTTTCATTTTTTACGTTTCTTATAAAAATATTCTTTTAGGATTCGATAAAAAAATTGTTAATTTTCTTAACAAACTCTATCGTATATTCAAATATTTTAACTGTAGTTTTATATAAGGCTAAAGAGATTTTTTAATTTATATATGTTATTTAAAACTAGTCTTCACCTTTCCAATTTTCAAAAACTATTATTTAGTTACAATGTTTCGAAGCAACTTCGGATATTTTAAAATTGAAGCTAATTGGTATTAATCTATCCTATAATTAATGAAGCTCTTTATGTCTGTAAGGTGTAAACAAATGTGCCCGTATATTGCAGCAAAAAATACTCGCTTCTAATTTTCCTAAATCCAAGGATAAGCTATTGGATGATTAAATATATAAAGCATAGTTTGAAATGAGTTTGTTTTCTAAGATCTAGCAATTAACATAAATGATTATGAATATTCATTGGATTATTCATAGATATGATTTCGAATACCCACTGAAGATATAGGCATGTACTTTCAACTTATTTCAAGTTATTTCAACTTATTTACGGATAATATCTTTTCAACTTGTTAACAGATAATATCTGTATTAAACCATAAATAAAATGTCTTATTTCCAATTTTTAATAATGAAGAAAAATGTTCGTGGATTAACGCTGTACAGGAAATATCTTTTGATTTAGAGCTATCAAACTTGACATAGATACACTTTGGAAACTAGATACGTGCACTTCAGGATGATTTTTTATCACAATTTTAAGTAATTAAATAATACGCAACATTTTGATTTTTTTACACATTGTTATATATATATATTTTACATTGTTGTTTAGTATTTTATCATTCATCATCTTGTTTATAACATAATATCCTTGCTATTTCCCTACTTATCACAAGTGTTAATAACTATTTATTACGCAAGATTAATAGGGATTCAGACAGCAAAACAATTTTTGAATGGGAAAATTTTTAAAAAAATTCAGATGCATATTTATACTAATGATTTGTATAGTTGCATAGCTAATAATTGCTGTAATAATTGCTCAAAGATATACCAAATTTCCTATAAAATTATAGAAATAATATGTAAAAAAGATTAGCAAAAACTTTCATTCGAAATTATTGCATAAATTTTAGACCTTAAGCTTAAAGAACGTTATTATTTTATCACCAATTCAGAATATGAGCAACTTTTATAATGTAAAGCAACTTATCAAATAAAAATAATACATGTAATTTGTTATTGTAATGTATTTTATTAGAATACTAAGAGAAAGAACATTAAATCAAATAATAGAAATTGATATCATAGTATCCTGTATTGTACACATACTCAAGTATGTATAATACTGTTGCAGGTAGATGATATATCTATTTATCAAGAATAGAATTTGTTTTAGGTTTATAAAAATAAGATACTCAAAAGTAAAATGAATCTGTGGAATTGCTAGACATGGTAATTTCATTAAAATATATTAGGGCATGAAAATGGAAAACTAATTTTCATATTTATTTTTTATTCATTTTGTATGCTAATAGAAACTGATTTTCATTTTTTTTTCAGAAGAAGCACCCTTATCTCCTCAAGAATTTGCTTCAGATGCTTCCAAAGAAGGCAGTGTACAAACTTCTACTCCTTCGAAAACGTCTGCCTATCAGAAACATATTCGTTCTATTTCTCATGATTCATATTTTGAACGTAATATAGAATTCGCGGTTGATACAGAATCAGAAATCGATGACAAGGCGAATGACAGCCTGATTTCATCAGATTTCAAAGATTCCAGCGGAAATCTAATTTTACACAGTACTGCTTTGAAAGATGAATGTGATTCTTTAAGTTCCAATGACTCTCCTTCTAGAAGAAGCAAAACTGCTCAGAAGCAGAAACTGATTAGTTTTGAAAGTGAAGCTTCAAGTCCTAAACTTCAAAAACTGAGCTTAAAACGTTTGTATCATACTCTGAGTCCTCCGCCGATGGAGAAAAAGAAGGATGAATTCAAGAGAGACAAAAACTCCTGCTTGCTTGCAACTGCTCAAAAGGAGTTACATTCCCAAGATAATTTTGATATTTCTCAAGGTCCAAAAGGTCACGATGATTATGAACCTTTGTTAGATACTCAGCCCGCTTCTTTGCTACAAGAAAGTACAACTTCAGTGCCTTCATTAAATAATTCACTTCAATCACGAAACTCATTGATCATTTCAAGTAGCTTTCCTCATGACACTCACGAGACAGACGTTGTGACAGCTGAAGTCCACAGAAGTTTGACAGAGAACCAAATGAGTGAAGAGTCCCGAGAACAAGATGATAACACTGTCGATATGACACCCACAAGTGCGATTGAGGATTCAGATAATTTGATGGATTTTTCAATGGAAGCAACCCTGTCCGAATCTGTGAATCTCTCGCATTTAATGTCGTTTGATTCTCAGGGACAAGTCTTGTCCATTGGCACAACAGAAAATACCGAAAAACAGTCAGGTATCAGTTTAATTGCACATGATGGTTCAATAACTACTCCTGAGTCCCCCACAGGCGATTGCGTCAGTGAAATTCCCAGCAGTGGTGACTCTGAAAACAATGATGATGTACATAAAGAAATGATAGGGAAAGAATTTGAAGAAGAAATCGTCAATAAATCTCAAGAAAAAGATGCCAAAGTTACAGGCAGTGGATTGGCATTAGATGAATCTTACAAGGACTCGGTTGCATGTGGGAACCATCCAGAACAGAACACTGATGACCAATTAGTGAATCAAACGCAACAACTCTATATTGATATGGATACTAATGTAAATAATGTGTCTGATGAAACCAAACAAGACTCTTCAATAAATATTTCAACTATTATGAGCTTTGAGGCTCAAACGCCACAAAAAGATATAGACCTTGAGGGAGGATTTGTCAATGATATTATATTGTCACCTCCGGCTAGTTTTGTAGATAAAAAGGAAAAGATGAATGGACATTTGAAAAAGGACATCGATTTCACTTCAGACTTGGTATCTGAAATAAAGTCATCCTCTAAATATCCTTGCGCAAGGTCTATGGAAAGAAGTAAAACAGAAGTTCACGAGATATGTGCAAAATTTGTTTCTGGAATAGCTGTATCAGGAAGTTTTGGTCAAGAACTTTTTAAAGCCAACAGTGACTTTGTAGATTCCCATAAAAAGAAGAGCTGTAGTGATAAAATATCACCGATATCTCCAATCGAAGATTCGAAAAGAAAATTCGAATCTGAAATAGGACGGCTTATTGTGCGGGATCGTCAAATGAAACTCGAAATGGAACAAATAAAAGCAGAGAGGCAAAAACATAAAGTCGAATCTCCTGCTGCCACCGATTCGAACCGTAATAAAAATAAAAGCGAAAAGAAATTCGTAAACGCTGTAGAATTCCGAAAATCCCCTATTAAATCGTTTGATAATGAGAAAAAGAAAGTAGAATCCGACGATTTAATAAAAGTTTTGAAAGGAAATGTGGATACCAAAAAATCACATGATAGTTTACCTAGCTATTCACGTTATGTAAGAATAGACAATAAGCCATCAGTAAAAGAACTTTTATCAAAATTTGAAGGAAATAAAAGATTTGATGATAATACTCAAAAAATAAATTCAGATGCATCAAATTCTTCACCCAAACAGACATGTACAGGTGTGTTTTCTAATGTCCAGGTAATTAATCACAACTATCCATTGTCATCATCTAAAAGCTTTGCTTCTGATTTCGAATATAATCTACAAAGTTCAAAAGACAATCAGCGTTCACGTTCGAAGGAGCATATTTTTCAAACTGAGTGTATTATTCGATTCCCTCATCCTAAAAGTGCTATTTTAAACCAAACTCAGACTGAATCTCAGAAAAATGGAATGGATATTAGTAGTGCTCATTATGACGCAGGAGAATGCAACAGTTGGACCAGTGGTCAGTACGATCATCAATCAAGAGTTGGTAATTCTAGAACTACTTTCCTATCTTCTGACAATCTGACTACCAATTCTACATCTAAAAGTTTTTCTAATATGCTTCGAGAAAGTACTGTTCCTGACCAGTCGAGAATGTCTCAATCGATGGAATCGAAAACTTTATCGAATTCCTTACAGAACGGGAGAGATAATCTTGATGGCAATTGTCCTGATGCTGAAACTCCTTCGAATTCCTTCTTAAGCTTCAAGGAAACTTTTAACAGAGCTAATAGACTAACTCAGCAAATGAGGTATGAGTTTTTCCAAAGAGGATTGCCTCAAGACAATGGAAACGACACTTCTTTCTTTGCTCAAGATAATAGCTCAAACCACTACTCTCGATCTCCACCTGTGAACAGAAAGAGACACGCTCCAACAAGGCAGAGGCCCAAATCGGTTCCGCCACCAACCTGTAGGCTGTCCTTTGTCACTGGAAAACAGACATCCTCATTGAAACTAGATGCCGACAGATCTCATGCAAAAATCATTCCCACCCAAACTGATAATTCTCAGAATGTGCCAAAGACATCAAGTAAAAATTTGAGTAATGGTAAAGAGTCAACTGATTCTAGTCAAGCATACGGGCCGCCCAAACGTGTACGGGACAGAGCTGCCCTCTTTGAAAGGTCCTTGAGCTTTAGTGGTCCCGTGGACAGACGGACATTTCCTTCATCCAAACATTCACAAAACGCTCAACAAAATTCATCTAAAAGATGACTGTTCCATAGATGCCAAAGTATTGCTACTTAATGTATTTTGAAATCCTTAATTATCCTTAATATGGTAGTTAGGCTACAAAAAAATCCCTTCTCAAATATCCTTGAAAACATAAGACGCTCCTTCATTTCCATTAAAAGCTAATTCCACAGTAACTCTCAGATATTGTACAATATCGTACAATATTCCCAACACTATATTGTACACTATCAAACAATATTATACAATATCTACTAGCATATTGTGCTGCATGGATTGTTTAAAATATTTAAAATAATTTATTTAATGGTAGAAAGCCCTGAGGAATATGCTGTTTTACCAAATTGAGGCTTAAAATATATTAGTGGTTTATTGTTGTATGTATATATATGTAGTTAACATCAATATAAGGTATTTCTTTTAGATATTTCATGTAAATATTTCATTTTTGTAATTCATATTAATTTTTAGCTTGCTCTTAGACATTATTTCCTTTCTCTTCTTGAACGATATGTGTAGTCTCTGATCCTCAGAAAACGCTAGATGTATTTCAACACATATTGTACAATTTTTCCAAGATTTGCATAGGATTTTTCTATACAAGTTGTTTTTTCTTAAGATTTGTTAGTTGTAATTGATATTTGAGGATATTCTCGAGCTGTGAAATACTTATATTTGTGCATTATTTATAAAGCGATCATAATTTCAAGTATTGGTGGGATCGTGTATTCGCTTTTTCTGTCATAACAAAATTATTGTGATGTTCATTCAAACCTTATGCTGAATCGTTTTAAATTCAGTTTTGAAACCTTCTGTTTATTATTTAAATATAGATTTATTATTTAATTACAAAAAAATTATATATATAAAAACTTTATTTTATTAATATTTTCTTATGATATAATTGAATAAAAACCAATTCCTACGTACAAAACTAATTTTTATTGAAACTTTTAATAAAAAAAAATAACATTGCACCTTTGCCGTAGGAACTATTGCCCTTCTCAATCTTGCTACATATTTAAGGGCTTCCATAGTGCCATAGAAAATTAATCTCATCTGTACTGACAAGCACAGTGTCATAAATTTCTAATACGATGCACTAAAAAATGAATGAATACTACTTTATCTGTTTTAATGAAATTCATATGTAAGTCATTTACTTTTAGATAAATAAAAAAAATATTTTCTAGGAAATTATAAATTATTTTCTTGTTGAAAGTCGCAGGATATAGTAGGAAAAAAGAACTGTTTTGGAAAGGAATAGCTAAATAGGTCGTAGATAAACGCTGGGAGAAACAAGAGTGATAAATGGAAATGTTTAAAGTAAACCAGTGTTTTTGTTTAGTGAAAGTTATTGTTCCAACTAGGAGAGAATTACGCGGATTTTGTTTGAATTTTTGCGTCATAAACGAGCAAGAACTTTTTTTAAAAGTTATGAAAATCGCTTTGGTAAATTAATAGCAATTTATGGAAACGTAAGAAATGCATACTAAAAATCTAATTAAAAAAACAATTTTATTCAGATTGTCGAAATAAACTGTAAAGGAATAAGTTGAAATTAAAAAGAAGTATTAAACAATAATTTCTTAATATTAAACAATAATTAATAAAAGAAGTATTAACAATAATATAAGAGCAGAATTTTATTTGTGAATTCGACTTTTTACTTTAAAAAATGTATGTTAGCCATTTCCTCTATGAAATTGTTATTATTCACTGTTTATTATATTGTTTACTTTTTTTTATTTTTCAAATATTTCATGTAATATTGAAATTTAAAATCCTCTCAAAATTACATATTAATGCGTTTAATATTTTAAACAATTACTAATAATATAGTGAAGTACTTTTTAAAAATATTGATAATCAATTTAATTACTTTCTTTAATATATATATAATTAAAACATTTAATTAGTTAATAACATTTAAATTAGATACTTGTACTGTGATATTAAAAATTAGTTATTATCTTAGTATATTTAGAATTCTTTAAAAAAATCATAATTTCTACAATGTTGAAAAGAAATAAATGTCTTTTAGCACCTTGGAAGAAGATGAAATTTCAATTGAAAAAGATAAATAAAATTATTAATAAATGCTTGAAACATAAAACATAAAGGCAAGGAAAATAAATTAAGTTCTAGTTTTCAAACAAGGATTATTTAAATATTTTGTAAAACATTATCAACTTTATTAATAGTATTATTTACCTAATTTTCTGGCAGTTCTTGTTACCTGACACTTTTCATGCATTACTTCATAGTTATAATTCTTCCAATTTTTTAAAGATGGAATGATATTGTTGTGATTAAATAAATATATACTTATTGATTCATTAAACAACTTAATACCTTCTCTTTTACAACCTTATTTTCATGTATTTGCTGAATGCTTGATGTTTGCAGCTGTTCGATGTTGTATGTTTGATTGATTCAAGATATTTGTCAGTTCAGTGTATTTTTCTTGTGTAGTTTAGCTGTTTGTAATATGGTATGTAAAAGCATTATTGGTATCGTTCTGTCACTGAATTTTAATTTTATATTATAAAATTTGTATATATCATAAGATATAAACATCTAAAATCCTTTTTGAAATTCAAATCTTGAATTTAAAATACATAAAGTACAATGTAACATTATTAGATCACAAATCGATTCTTTTGCATATTGATATAAGTATTAAGAGAATGCATCTTCTAAATTTCTTTGATTGTTATTCGTAAAATAATCGAATTAATGATAAACTTGAAATTGTTATCTTGCCTCAAAAGAGGTTTTCAAATTTCATTTGTAGAAGAAGCACCTAGTGTGAATGCTTTTTCGGAGCTCTAAGAAAAGATCTTGTAAAATTAGATTTACAAGTACATTCTGTGATATTGTTTGTAAATTAGAATGTCTGCATTACATATAATTTCTGAAATATTATGTCTTATAGAATTGTAGAATAAAATGCTTGTATTTTCATGTTTTGAAAGCTGACACTGTGTCTTCATTCACATTACTGTACATTTTCATTTCAAAAATGAAATTACTTCACATCTAAATTAATTTTACAATTTTTATTTTTCTATTACTATCATTAGTTCACACTCTCCCTACATATATCTTGTTAAAATTTTCAATCATTAATAAAATGCTTTTTATTCATACATTGAAACTAAAATACATTTTTGAAATCAATAGGCAATAGCTCAATCGGTAAAATGCATTTCTGCAATTTTCATGTGCAGTTAAAGATTGCGAAAATCAGTAATTTTTTGATAATTTTTATATTAATTGAAATTATTTGATTAAAAAGTAACTAAAATAAAAATTTTCTTTGTTAAATCTAAGTAGGAATTGACATAATTTTATATATATGCATAGATATGTTACTTGATTAAAGAAAATCTCAAATACTATTTGATCATTGATGTTTAGATGACAGTATATTTGTTCCTCTAATTTCACATAGAATTGTCTATTCTTTTTTTTACACCCCATTTCTAAAAAAATGACGTCTATTTGCAATGATCATCTCTACTCTTAATAATAAAGAAGAATATGACTATCTACAAAAAAGACCTAGAGTGCTGGGAAATTTGGCCCATATATACTTTAAAGATAGATATATTCACTACAAAACAATTTTTTCGAAATCCCAATTAGCTACATGTTTTCATTTTTCCCTCAATAACTCTGAAAATGTGACAAAACTAAACCAATCTTTAGCGCATCCTAAAAATCAGCAAATTATTCTTTTAATCATACCAATTTAATAACAAAACGAATGTTCTTTTTCTAAATTTCCGTAAATTTTATTTTATTTATGTATTTTTTTCCTAACTTTAAAGAATATATTTCAGCTTTATTGTGAAATTTATAAAGCAATCTTTACTCCTTTAAATATTTAATGAATTGATTTTCTTATATTATTAAAAGCTAGTTAAAAGGATTGTATTTAATACGTACGTAACGAATAAGAAACTAAAGTCACGGAAACACGACAGTTAGAAGATAGCTGAATTTCACAAATGCAATTCTATTCTCGATGGTGTTATAGGACTGAGTTCTATCACACAATAAATAGAATATGCACACTATACACAATAAAAAATATACACATTTTGTACAATCATATACACAATAAAATAATATACACAATTTACACAACCGTATAAACAATAAACGGAACAAGGGGGGAAGCTATAAAAGCAACATTTGTTTGGCATTTAAGCAAAATTTTGAGCTTTCATTTCTATCGCTATTTTTTTGTTTCTTTGGGTTGAGGGGGATCCTGAATATCAAATTACATTTGAAAGGTTTAATTAAAAGTTAAAACAATCAAAAGTTGTTTTTTCTCATGGTACTGGCCATGGACGAGTTCATTGTCACAGTCAGCGATTTTAAGCCGGGGGTGCGTCCCTTGTTTTATAAGTAGCATCAACTAGATTCAAAAGTAAGTCTTAACCACTCGTGCATCAAAGCCCCTTGTACAGCCCCTTTATACATAGGGAGGGTCACATTCGCGCATCTTACATATAGAACCGATGAAGAACAAAAATTCCCGAACCGGGACTCGAACCTAGAGCACCCAGATTACGAGGAAGACGCGCTACCTCTGTTCCAGGACGTCGGTACAATAAAAAATCCTGCGAATTAATTGATCGTCTCAGTTGATTAAGAAATAATAGTGAAAAATAATAAAAATATACAATGACATCAGGGAAAATGAGATAATACAAATTGATGAATATATATAGATTAACTACAAAAGAGGAATGAAAATGCACTTATTATTTGAAGGTATCCTTGTTCTAATAATCCATATCGAATCTAACCATGTAATATGTCAATGCACAAGAAAAAAATTAATCCCTCCAAAACTTTCAAATTTCTTTTTCCTTTAAAAGAAATTAGTTTCCTTTTCTATAAAACTAATTATGGGAAAAATTCAATAAAACACGCTGAGATTCAGAAATTTAAAATCCCCAAATATCTTTTTTTAAAATGTGAAATGAAATATACAACTTTAAAAAGGACGCAATTGACAGCAATCATATTATCTAATCATGAAAGGATTATAAATTTTTGTAAATGCTTACTAAATGTTTAAAATAGTTATATAATATTCCTCCAATATAAATTTTAATAGAATGCCAAAGCATGTTTTGATGCTAAAAAATAAATAATACTCGGGCATAAAAGGCCTTTAAATTATAAAATATCATTAAGAAACTCTGAATAAAAGAGAGAAGAGTAGAATAAATATAATTTTTGTGGGATAAATAGTAATGAAAAATATAATACAAATATTTTATTTTTATGTATTTATTATTACTATACAGTAAAAATATCTTAATTTTGTAGTCATTTTTTAGTATAAAACATTTTTTAGTATATATATATTTTTTGCTAGTTACTTTGGTAACAATAAATTGGCTGACTTAGAACTAAAAAAAAGTCAAAATCCATAATTTTGAATTATAAATTATAAAAAAGTAGATATTATCATCTAAAACATGATAATCCAATAGAACTGAATTGTTCAAATATTGTCTAATTTTAAAACAATATGAATAATTATTTTGTAATGGTTCTCTAAAAGAAATGATTATGTTAGTGTAAAGCTTCAGCTCCCTTTCCCTGAGACACCTGTTGATTACTATAACTTTCCCTGGCTCCCACACTTGATAATTGGCATTTCCAGCCAGCTGGGGCATCAAATGCGTAACACCCTCTCATTATTAAATGCCTTCAAACTGCCGTATGGGAATCCTTTTCCTCTAGTAAGGTCATCTGGCCATTCGTTGAGTCCAGATAAAGAAATACACTTGCGTTTTTCATCTTCCCAATTAAATAAATCGTATCTTCAAAGGGGAAATGGGTCAAACCCTTAGGGTGTAAATCGTTATATTTTACATTGTGAAGAGTCAGTTATGAGAATGGATCATTAATGGACATTAACACGGTTGACTGAAGATCATTGAGGTTGTTTGTTACCAGCTATAGGGTAATAGAGAGTTCAAATGCACCAATGGGAAAATAAGAGGCATAGTTTTGATAGAAAATAAAATGCAAGATTTTTGGAAGAGGAGAGGGTGAGTCGTTTTGAGGAGAAGTAACAGATGATTTAGGCTTCTGAGTTAAGATCCACTCGATGAAAATCGGTGGATCCCTTGAGCTACCCCTGTATTAGTCTCATGCGCTGAAAGCCTGTTAGCTTTTCTTGTGATTTTGTTTCTTCGAAATCGATGGACTAACTATTCCTGTATAACTGTCAACTGTAATGTAAATATTGTCAACCAATTATATTAACCTAGATGAGATCGAGTCGTTTTTATGTATATGAGACTGTAAATAAAGAATTTGTTTTTAAACGATACACTCTTATTTTATGGGACTGACTCAGTTCGTTGCATCGGCATTCCATCTTCCCATAATCGCTCTGCACCAATTCAAAATTGGTGCTTAATGGTTTCATTATCAAAAATTGAATATAAATTTTCTTTCTAAATTTCCTACGAACCTGTATGTATAGATTTCTCTACATTTTAACATAGTATACTGATGGAAGGGTAAATAGATTGCACAACTCGAAGGATTTTCTCCAAGCACAGTATTTTTTTAAGCTGTCATAAAACAAATTTCAATTACAAAGTTGTTATCTTTTATCTTGTGAAAATATGAAGTTGTTTTCGTTAAGGGTTTTTGAATAATTGAAGGCAACGAATAATAGAAGCTCGAAATCGCTTAGGCGATGGACATAAATGATAATATTCATCCACATCTTTTAATCGCATGTATTTTTTTACTTGGTTTTACCAAAACTGTATTATTATAATAGATGCGTCTTTGAAAGTAGATGCATTTTTAAAATGTTGGTCTGCTTTTACCAGTCTCGCTTTCTCAAACTACTTAAACTACTTAATGACTTAAATTAATTTTGACAAATAATGACTTAAAAACAATAAATGTTCTCACATGATAATGAAATTTGCTATCATAGATTTGATGTTTCTTTTCTTTATTTTTTTCCTTTATTTTTCTTTTTCTTTTTTTGCAACCGGAGTTTGAAGGATTAGTTGCTTTTAAAGTCCTTGCAGTACCTTTTGTGTTTCTTTAGGAATTGCCATATCTTTTAATGTTAAATACCTTTTGTAAATCTAAGTGAATTAAATATTTTGTAAAGATAACCTTATAATCCAGATAACAACTACGATACCGGTCGACTTTTGTATTATGATCTACTACTGGCTTGGCTACTGGCTTTAACGTCGCAGGTTTGTATCGCCACCTTTCCACGGTACAATTTGAAAACAGTTTATGGATCACTTTAACGAAGATATAAGTACAAAATATGAATTAAATAGATGTAAACACCAGACATAAAACAACAAGAAGCACAAGAAACAAGGTTACAATGGCATGGGCTAACCTTTTTCAACTATTATCGGTTGAAAATGTCATGACTGACATTTTAACATTCGGATTAAAAATGATGACTTTTTAAATGACTTTTTAACATTCGGATTAAAAATGATGAACTATAAATAAGCAGTAATTATGTAAAAAAATTGCATGGTTTCGGATAGTCATGTATAACAAACAATAATGAAAAATATTCTCTTACAATCAGGAAACCTCAAAATAACTTTCAAAATACATGAAAAGTGTGCATGAAATAAAACAATCTCAGCAATGTCTTCACTATAAATTTTTAGGATTTATTATTGAGGAGTACTCGTTAACATTATTCATTGGCGAAGCAATATGGACACATATATAATCATTCTTCAAATGGAAATACACTGATAATGTGTCCTGGTCCTTATTTATAGTAGTTTTAATCCTCTATTGATATTCTTTGATTATGTATCTCAACATTTTGTAATTATATGTCTTTTATTTTGAGAGCTTGCTTTTACTCTCATTATTTCTTTTCCACACACACCCATTCACAAAATACAATATAATAATCTAAAATTTGGAAAAATAAATAAAAATGTACATATTTTCCTCAACACTTGATCATTAATATATTATAATATTAATGGGGAAGCACAAGCATATATATATATATATATATATATATATATATATATATGTATAATTAAAACATAAATCCATTCAAATTTTTCTAATCAATCAGGTTATACACATTTTTAAACTGCACTCTTAATTTCTCACCTAAAATTAATTTTATTATTATTATAATCATTATTATTTTCTTTTTTGCTAATTTTGTACAATAATCTTGAAGCGTACGAAGCTTTTATAGGGGTAAATGATTTACTTTATTTGGTTCAAGTTAATACAGATGGCGCCACAAATTCTAATAATATTGATTATGATTTATAAATAAATATTTGCTACTAGAATTTGCGATTTTTCTTTAGTGCCGATCTACAAATTTCTAATTAATGAGATTTTATGGAATTTTTGAAAAAGTCATTTCAAATTGCGAATCAAATAATTCAAAACTTCTATTCCATTTTATTTTTTTTTAATCTTTCTTTATCAAGAATCAAAGTGAGGACGAAAATTTAATATTATTCTTGATTTTTTATTCAAATTATTTGTATTAAAATAGAATGCTTTTATTCGGTACATTCCAAACTTAATTAACAAACAATGATTTAAGCAATTAATTACAAATTTCCAAAACTCTAAAGTTTTTACTTTTTTTTACTATACTGTTTTAAGAGAAAAATGAGTTTCCAATAATTTTTTTAAAGATAAGAAAATCTATTTAATTTTTCGTTAGAATTCATATTTGCCATCATATGAATTTAGGGAATTGTCATGTTATTTAATCTAGCATTACACAATAGTGACGACAGATGGCGCCATGAGCAAATCTTTTGACTTAAAGCGATTTTTGTGTTATACGAAATTTATCTATTGTTCCCCCTCGAATAGAATTACTAAATGTTTGCTTAAAGTGGAATTAATAAATACGATTAAGCGAGATATATCGAAAAGATTGGCTAAAAAATAAATATAAAGAGAAAGTCTCAATTTAATTAATGTTAATCTAATCTATTCCGTTCGCAAAAATTGTCATACATATTACTAATTATATAGTCCACTTAATGTATATATTATGTAAAATAAAGAAAAAACATAAGCATAATTTTTATGACTAAAACTGCCTAATTATAACTCAGCATAATTACCATATAACTCAGCATATCTTGGTAATATATAGTATAATGGTTCTTATATATTGAGTTATTTGAATTGAAGTGTGAAAAAAAAATCACTTTAAAATGCATTTACAGCATACAATAACTTGTTTTAATAATAAATTATTTATGCATATACTTAAAATCTGTCACATTTAGAGATTATACCTTCTTCCACCTTATCTTTCAATAGTTTTCTTTTTTAAAACATTTTTTTCTAGCAATTTTTGCATTTGGCTGTGAATGTCACCTAGATTCATTTATTACATCTGTGTCGAGTTCAGAAAATGCGCTAACTGCATTTATACTTGGATACACTCCAATAACTTTAGGATATTCAGATTTTTCTATAAAAACTTCCTTAAAATGTATTACAGTCGTAAGTATTTGGCTTTTATCTGAGGGTTCGGATTTCAACAAAGACATCTTTATGTACAAATTTCCAGAAAACACCCTTGAAACGTTCAGTGTCATTTTGCTTTTCTCCGAGCAAAAATATTTCCACATTTAAAACTAAATTTGTGTTTATAAAATTTTTTACATGTTTTTCGTCCTTTAAATAGGAGCTTTCATTGATTTAAATGTCCGATTTACCGATCATTGCGAAAATATTAAGATTTTGACTTCTAATGAACGTAGAGGAAAAAGTAATCCTGTTTTGGTAAGCTCAAACGCTGATATATCCATTAAAAGATTTTTTTTTTTTTTAGAAATTCCATTTTTAGCGAAAATTGACCTTTTTAACGTGTTCAGATACTTTAATTTACCCAGTTCTCATCAAACTATCCAAAGAATTAAACAAAAGTAACAAAGTAAAGTAAACAAAAGTAACAATAATTGTTAACAGTACAGAGAAATTTTCCAATGTGTTTAAGAATATTAATTAAATCGAATCTGACCAAATACTGTTTTTTCAAGAACCCGAGATCAGAACTTCTAGATGATTGTAATTCCCTAAGGGAAGGTAAACAGAAAAATGAGCAATTGTTAACCTCATTTCGTGAACAATATAAAATCACCTCAATTTTCCTCTCAACCATTTTTTGATAAAATAGACGCTTCCTGGCCCATTTGGAAAGCTGAGGAGGGTTTTTGAATCCGAGAATGACTAGAAGACAGCTGTTTTTTGTCTCGTATTGAAATAATAAATCATTTTTAACTATTAATTTATTATTATACCTTTGGGTGAATGAGTAGATAACCTTTAGAACAGAGCTGCCACCATTCTGGTTTGTAGCCGAGTAACATAACCATTAAACAAAAGGGTCACTCGGGTCCGATGGATGTTATCTGGCTTTTGAGGCTTCCACCATATACCACTTTCTACAAAAAGTACTTAGGGAGGAATAGAACGAAAATTCCTTACATTTCTGACTATTACTGAAATATTTTTGTTTCTTTTAGAATAAGAACTAGGTGTAGAAATTAATGATATTTGAACAAATAGAAGAGCAAGCTCATTAAAATGATCTCTCTGCTCATTGTCTGAGTAATTCAGTCAAAGTATTGGGAAGCACAAAAGGAGTCACCTTGTTTCATGAATGAGGAAACCGGATGTGGGGGAGGGGGAATGACACTCACATTTGCAGATTTCCTTTTAGGGGATACAGAAAAAGACATTGGGAGATCAGTGGGGAATTTTCTATTCGGCAAAGGCATAGAGCCCCTAGGCTAAGACAGGCCTGCAAGTAGACTCAATAAAAAGATATTATTGGTCTAATATACAAATAAATGCATTTATAAAATATGTAATTTGTATTAATTATGAGATATTAGAAGGTTGTAAACATTTGTCATGTGTAAAGTGCTCAATTTTCTTTTTTTTCATTCCTTTCATTTAGTTATAGTTTAGTTGGTTAGTATTTATAAACCTACAAGTTGTCGGATTAGTTTAGTTAGTATTTATAAACTTCGAGTATTACTTAAATAATATTAGATATGCATGTGGATACCTCCAGGCACAGCTCCTAATAAACAAATTAACAAAAATTCAATTTAACAATTAAAAAAGCCCAAAAATAAATAATCAATGTATGGATTAAATTAAAAGCAAAATAATTTGCTAAAGAAACTGTTTGACTTATAAAAATGAGGTCTGATAACAGATCTGATTCCGAATTAAGTATAAACTTAATCCGGAATCTTGAATCGAAATTTTTGGTCCTTTCGGGAAAACCGAATGTAGAACTTTAAGTTTCGTTTATTTTCCTGTTTTTCATTTTACTTTCTTTTTATGCTTACTAAAAGGTATAATAATAAATACACATACATAGCAATATATTTTTGAGGGCGATAAGAAATGTTCTAACATGTAAATAATCAAACTAGTAAAAAAATATCTATAAATAAAAACAATATTTTTGGCCTTTTTTAAAATTTTAATAAAAGTTCAAAAAATTAACGAAAATTATAAGTTTATTGGAAATTCAAACCTATATGAATAGACTTTCCTAAACGTCCTTGTATAATCTTTAACAAAAATTTATACCTTTCTCCACAAAAAGATTGTGGAAGTTGAGTAAATTTGTGAAACTCAGTTTGGTTTTCAGATTTCCTCATATCAGCGGCTTGTTAATTATACTATTGTGGAGAAAACTGAATATTCATAACTGTGCGTTTTATT
>JAOUZG010019159.1:4691767-4715320 GCA_026289955.1 Argiope argentata
TTATATATATTTACATTTATGGATTAATTCGCTTATATATATGAGGAAATACAGATGGACAGACGATCAACACCTTGAAGAATTTAATTCAACTTTTGATACGTACCTATATTTTAGATGCTGGCTCATTGTACCAATTTTTCATTAGTGCATTTTTTCAATTAGTTGCTTATCGTTTGTGCACATCTCGCTTAATTATATTGAAACAAACAGTTAGATAGACTTTTTCAGAATATATTTTGTTTAAAACTCATTAGAATATTTTTAAAATTGATTAAAAACTACATTCCAGATTTCATCCACACATTTCATGACAATTTTGAGTTAACAGGTTCCGAATTAACTAGAATAACTATAAGATTCAAGGATTAACAGTTTCAAGGATTTTTGAAACAGGGAGATTCGTCAAAATCTTGAGTTCGTATTTTTTGATGATTACTATACTTTCTCTTAGCATACACAGCATGCGAGAAAATAAAAGTCATCATTTTAAGAACGAAAATCCTGTTTATTAGAAGAGTGCATCAAATTAACCATGGATGATAGATTTAAGAATTTCACATCAATAGATCCACAGAAATCTTTATAAACGTTTCATAAAATTAAACACAGAAGATAAAAATCTGTTGGATGGATATTCCTTATTCAAGTGTAATGTGCCAAATATGTGAATCAATAAAATTTTGAAAATCGTTGTACATTTTGTAGAAGGAATCAATGGAAATAGATCCTTTTTTTAAATGTGACCTCTTACTAAAGTGATCTGTGTACTCCTTAATACAGACATTTATGTTCTTACCTTTACATAAAACCATGGAAATTGTAAAGAACCAGATTTTGTTCAGATTTCTCTTACATAAGCATTTTGCACTTGGTAGTATAGACAAGAAAAACGGAGAGACATTTTACCTGAGATTTTATCAACGAATTGAATGCAAAATTTAGGGCCGCCTGGACCTGCTGGCAAGGTCACTGCGTGTGAACTGTTGGGACGAAGAAACGTCGTATAAGGGGGGCGGTTATATGTTAAATCTGTGGGTCCAAATGTGTCCCCGCTAGAGTGGTGTGGAGAGGGGGAATTGGTGAATTACATAATCATTAAAATCTCGCCTTAGAATTTTGTACTTCGGTTGGTCTATAATTTGTCTCTAAGGTCATCCTAAGGGTAATTAATCCTTACACAGTCAGCTGTTGAAATAAGAATCCTCCTCTCTCACCGAATCATACTTTTGCTAATGTGTACTTAGCATGCCCTTTCAATTGTTCATTAGGTTATTTTTTATAAATAAAAATACAGCCGGTGTCATGATATAAGGGCAGAGTGGCTTCCCCGCGAGTTGGGGGTCGAGGATTCGAGTCTCGGTTCAGACATGGTTATTCTTCTGTGTTCTATCTGCAAGGTGAATGAATGTGATCCTCTGTAGAGAGCGGCTGTGCAAGCGAATGTGATGAGTAAGTAGCTAAATCGTACTCTTGGTCCTAATTGGTGATACTACAAAACAAGAGACTTCCATTTCGGCTTAAGTCACTGATGCATCAGTGAGTTTGCCCATTTCAAGTGCCGTTTGAAACAATAACATAAACAATAACAGATCGTTCATTTCCTTTAATAAAACCTCTCCTCGTATCTAATATTATATTGATAATAATGGTCGAAACACATTTCACTGATTCAAGAAACAATTCTTAAAAAATATCTATACCTTAATGATTTAAAACATAAAGAAATCGTTTTTGCATTTTATAAACTATCCATCAATATCAAAGATTCGGTATTTTAATTGTAATCGTTTTCTGATGGTGTTCTAGAATGAATAAAAGCCGAGTTCCGAAGTTCAATGTCACTTGTCTCTTGTTTTACTTCTTTAAGTGTTATCATCATTTAGCCATCATGAAGATAGCTGAACGAATTTTCTTCAAGTTCCTGCTATTCTTCGTTCATTCTCCTGTCAAGGAAGCTTGCGCTGAATTTTTTGGCACTTTGATTTTAGTAGTAAGTATATTTACCGCTTTTAATTTCCTGGAAAATCATTATTGGATTCTTTAACTCGTAAAATATACATGCTTTCACTCACTTGTAAGTGACGGTCAATGTATGTGTCATGTGAATGATGTGGTTTTTTCTTGTATAGCTTCTTGGAGATGGTATCATGGCTACTGTTACTCTTGGCCGCCTTGGAGCTCATGGTGTTATTATTTCTGCCATTGGATGGGGTGTGAGTGTTATCATAGCAGTTGCTCTAGCTGGAACCATATCGGGTGAGTGAATTATTCATTGGATTTTCAACACTTACGAAACTGGTTAGAGATTGCAAAACTGGAGAATCCGATGCGTATCTTGTTATTTAGTTAAGAATAAGACATGTCTTTCAATGAACACCAAGTTCTGCCCAAAGCGTTCTTAAAATATTTATTATCATTCAAAAGCATGTTTTGGTTAGAAGATTTGACATCCTCGGTAAATTATTTTACCATTATTGTATTATGTGTTTCGATGATGGCAGATGTGATCTTAAAATTATGATAAAGAACTGACATCAAAGCTGTTATTTCATCTCAAAATCGGTCAAGCTAGATAAATTGAAAATGAGAATTTCAAGAATGATAATTCTGTGTAATTAAATGGTGTGTATACAAAAATAGCCGAAATGAATAGCCGATTAATTACCGATAGACAAGTCTGGTAATTGTTTTAAACTGGTTAACGACTTAAGGTTCTAGCATGATAACATGAGATCTACGATAGGTTTCTTTTTCTTTGTTTCCGCTTTCAACTGCCGAGCGAAAAGGAAAGGACAAAATGGAAAAGTAAGATTTCAGCATAACTTCCAACGAGTAAATCTTTTATCGAGTTTATATTGTAGCTTTAGAGATTTCGATAAATATTTTACAAACACTTGTAATATTTACAAATACTGCTTGTTTGCCGTGTTGCTCGTGAAACAGGGAGATCCAGACAACAGTTGCATTCCGTAACGTAGAATTCCCTTTGCATTAATCATTTAAGTCTTGAAATGTAAAGACTATCGCAAATAAACTTGGCTCGCTTTCTTATAGTATACTGAAATTGTGTTGTCAAGAAATCGTTCATCGCCTTATCTTGTTAATTCCACTTTTGTGTTCATATCGTAACGAAACTAGGTTATGTGGTTTTAAAAAAAATTCTTTTATTAAATGTACATTGGGTCGTAAAGCGAACATAAGGAAGTTTGAGAAAATTCTGGTTTCCTAGTTCTTGAAATATTGCATCAAATTCCAATCGAAATCTCGTACTGAAAACCACTAATTTAACAGGATCAGGCATTTAAGGGAGGGTTCCCAGTTTTGCAATTCAGTTTTGAGGTTCCCAACAAAACTGTCATTTGATCCTTTTGGCTTCCTATTTGGATGTCGGTGCTCTTATTGATTTTGTATTAATTTTTAGGTGGCCATGTCAATCCTGCAGTTACCGTCGCTTTGGCTATAGTTAGGAAATGTCCATGGAAGTATGTACTTCATTACCTGGTCGCTCAGTATTTGGGAGGCTTCATAGCTGCTGCATTTGTTTACATTGTCTACTATGGTGAGTATCAAGTTTATGGAACTTAAGCCATTTCTTTGTTCGCTTGCGTATACGCCTTTTTTAAAACCATGTTGAGGCACTGTATTTTAACCAAAAGTTTACTCAAAGTTAAGCGATATTAATTGAAGACTTAATATCAACATTTCAGAAGTTGCTATATTTTTGCAAAATTGGAAATTAGAAGTGCATATTTCCAGTTTCAAAAGTAATTATCTGAAATGGGATAGATAAGACGACATATTTTGTATACTTGGGTACTACAGCTGAGAAATTGTAAAGCCATCTTTTGGTAAAAAAAATCTTGTGTTTAGATATCTCTGCCGTTTAAGTTTTTGCATCATTTCTGCTGTATAATTCATCTGTGACCAACATCCCTGCAGCTAAAACAAAGGTCAATAATCTCGTCTATAAAGGTTCCATTGGACGTTCTTATTCCACTTTTCCGTCCTCGTGTCTTGTAGTGAGAATTCTTCACTTGGCGCCAGGAGTTTTTGAGGTTACTTTAACTTGGCAACTTCATAAATTCTATACTTCACGTATAACGCCACTGGCTTATAAATTAAAGAAATAATGGAATTTTAAATATGCGTGAGCTTGGTCTCGAGAGCTTGCTTGAGATGTACCATAACTTTTATCGATGGTAAATATTAGATGTCAATTCTACCAGTTTGAGAATGGGGTCATATTTTATTAATTTATACAAATCTGAACAATTTTAGAATCCTCGGCTGCAGATAAATGGTTAATAGTTTATTATAGGCCCTCCCCCAATGGTGTATGAACACGATTCTTTTCTATTTCAACTTAATGTCCAAAGAAATCGTTGGATACTGTGTTCTTAAAAAGCATAGAATTTCATTGGACTTGCAAGGTTGTGCTGATGGAACTTGATTTTGAGCAAGAAATTTTGGTCCAGACCTTATTTTCTGTTAATTCAAGTAAACGTTACTTTTCCCTTAAAAACCGTAATACTTTCTTAAGGTATAAAGATTTCTATACCGTAGGCAACATTAGTTTCGATTAATTCGCGATGTTTGAAACTCGACCTGGGGAGAATAAGTCTATTCGAGGAACCTATAGCTAATTAAGTATCGGGACGTTTGTCTTCGCTCTTGTATACAAAAAACGTAATTGGGCAGTTGATTCTGAATTTGCATTTCCTTTAATATCTGCAAGAAATCAATCTCATTGAAAAGCTAAAACTTTTAAATCGAAACTTAATTTAGAATTACATCGACATAAGGTTGGGTCTATTCTCGGATAAAACTAGTTTTACCATTTTTCTTTAATGACTCTCATTTCAGATGCTATAAACGAATTTGATAATGGTCACAGACAACTGCCACCACATCCCAACTCGACTGCTCAGATATTCTCTACGTATCCCCAAGACTTTGTATCCATTGGTTCTTGCTTTTTGGACCAGGTTTGAAATCTTCCTATATTTTTAATGTAGTATTCCTATTGGCTTGTATCTTAACGTTCATTTTTCCTGATTAGGTCATCGGAACAGCCTTGCTACTGATCGTTGTTTGCACTGCAATAGATCAACGTTACAAAAAAGTTCCATCCCATTATCAGCCAACTATTGTCGGATTGGGATTGGTAGCTATAATCTTGGCCTTTGGCTATAATTGCGGGGCTCCTTTGAACCCGGCTCGAGATCTTGGTCCACGCATCTTTACTCTTGCAGCTGGTTGGGGAACGGAAACATTCAGGTAAGTAATCTTCTGAACTGTATGGTTTATTTAATGTAAATTGCTTGGATAACCTGGTTGGGTCCCCGAGTTTGTGTCAGCTAGAGTGGTCGCAAAGTCTTCCCTGCCGAGAGTAATACCACTAGGGGTACAGGGTCAGGGGTGATTGTCTGTTCCAGGTCTAAACTACGTTTCGAGATGAATTTGCATGAATGAAATCCACCCCTAAAAAAATGTTGTGACTTGTGTAGTCAAGTCGTACCCCCTGGCGCTACTTGTAAATACGAGACGCATTACTGAGGCTTAAAATCTGCTATTCGTAGAAGTAAACGAGTGACTTAAATCGATGAAATTTGATACGAGATTTCTTGACTACAATGCAATTAACTACATTGTCAAATTTTGGCTACAATAAAGTCGAGACAAGTGAACAAAACCTATTTTCATAATATTCAGTGGAAAGAATTTGAAGGCAATTTATTTCTTGGTTCTTTATCAATGCTGTGTAATGTATTTATGGATTTGCCCGGTTTTATGCAGGAGAGGGAGGACAAGGCGTTAATTGTAGACATTATTGAGAAATGTGCAAAGATCATTTCACAAGATTTTGCAGCATAATCCAAGAAGTCTGTTCCAATACATACTAGAGTTAAATCATTTGCCAATATCGTTATCATCCTATTTTCCCTTGAGCTTCCAGAACCAAAGAAACTTGCATTAAAGTTATCTTGGATGGAAATTTCTGAAGGTCATTTTAAGATTCGGTGTTATACATTTTGACTCGAATGTGTTGAATTCGGTATTTTAATTTCACGAAATGAAATCTCCGGCATTCTCACTCTTTAGAAAGCGGTGACAACGAATATATGAAGAGGCTTTTCATGTTACATGTGCAGACTTCGTATCAGGCTAATCCTTTGTCATCGGTATTTTCTAAACCCATGAAATTGTGAAGTTTTATGCAGTTCCTTTCATTTTGAAACGAGGTGTTGTAAAAAGATACTAAAGCAATTGGTGAAGGTCTTTATTATTGAAATGATTCGTTTACCAGCATAAACACAGAAATCTTGTCTTCAAGGCTTTAATTTTGGAGTCGTTAAATAAAATCGTATATAGTTATTGTTATGCATGTGTCTAAAACACGTTTTCCATTTTTAGCTTCAGAAACCATATGTGGTTCTGGGTTCCAGTTATTGGTCCTCATGTTGGTGCTTTTCTTGGAGTCTTGTTTTACAGCTTCTTTATTGATTTAACTTTTGCAAACGTGACAATGATGTCGAGTGAGCCCGAGGAGGTGGAACAACTATGTAAGTTTACTTTGATTTCGAGACTTGATGAATATTTGAGAAGCATAATCTAATTTTTGAATAGTCCGTGTAGTTTAGTAAAAAAGCATTTAAAATGTGAAGTCCTTCCAATGAGATTGTTTTCCAAAAGGTCTATTCTGAAAAGGATTTGAATCGAAGGTTGAAGTACAATCGCGGATTTTAGTTCTGAATATTTCGTATTAATGGCACTTTTTACAAGATTAAAATTATTACCATGTTTCAAGTGCTTGTCAATTGCAAATTCTGACAAATTTGCATTCTCAAAGCAAGTAGAATTTAAAGCAACGTTATTAGAGTTACCAGATAGTCAAATCCTCTCGTGCAATGTTCATTTGCACAAAACGAGGCGCATGTCTACTAGGAGAATACGCTATGGTGACTAGATTGATCACTTTTGTGAGTAGTCTGTTTTTGTTAGTATACTTTTGTCTCTGACTTCACGTGAATTAGCCTCGTGTTCTAGCAGCCATTCATAATTGAATGGATGTCAATCATACAGTGGTAACTAGAAAAAATTCAATTCTGCTAAACCATAGTTGCAAAACAATATTCTTATGGATTTTGCTTAGGGGTTGAAATGAGTCTGTATGGGAAATTTTTCAACTACAAATTCATATTAAAATTGATCTTTTATTCCAATGTGGTTTTCAGAAATTGATGTTCATTGATCAATAAAGGTTATATCAGCAACACCAACTATGCACCTTTAATTGCAGATCCGACAACTTGTAGGTTATTCTTTGACATCAAGTTGTCGGATGTATAAAGTTGCATAATTGGTGTTGCTCTTTAATTCTCTTTATAATCGATAAATGTAATTCTCTTTATTTATCGATAAACATTAATTTCTGAAGTACAGATTTATTAGGTGTACTATTCAGTCTAATAGTCTGCTTTTTCTACAGTGCAGAGCTCGGAGCATGAAGATCAAAATGTGACTACAGAAGTGTGCGTAGAGGATCCTTCCTTGCGTAAGTAATCGATGTTTAATTTGTGCAGTTCTAACCTATTTGCATAGTAAATTTATACTCTAAGCAAAGCAGTATGTTTATAGTACACTTAGAAAGAGCTGTTAATGGTAGAAGCGAATAGATCTTACTGGAAGTAGACTTGAGCTAATTGCATATTAATGCGTGGTGTATATTCTTCGATATTCACTTCAGACTGAATCTATAGAATTTAAATATTTCAATCTCTTTTTGTATAAATGAATTTTACGAGTAGACTAGATCATTGTTAATTCAAATCTTGTGTGGAGACGAGCGGCAATTCTTTCATTTGGAACTCTTGCATTAATTGTAATATGTTCAACATGGTGAATGTTTTGAATTTAAAGATAACATCGTTTGCCATATATATCGAACATATATTAAGAATAGTATCTCCTTCAAGTTAGGACCGATAATGGTCTACGTTCGATACATAACTTGCAATTTTTCAAAGCAAGAATCGAGTTATTAGATCAATTCAATTTTTCTAGTATTAATGACTCTGTAGATATTTAATAAACTTTATACAACTCGAATGCTACAATATTTTTGTCTTTGAAATGTAACGATATCTATTCGACGCAATTCGAATTTTATAAGGAAAATTTAAACCCCATATGCATTTTTATTTTATCTTGTAATGACGTTTATCCAATGATCGAGGTAAATGTATATTGATGTCCACTTTCTTCAAAGGCGTTGAAATATTAACTCTTCGTGCTATACTTATCTTTACGAATATGCGTCAATTTGATGTGATCGTAATTTAAACGGTTTTAAACATCAATAAATAGGAAAGTACCGACAATACTTCAATACGATATGGTTCTCAAATGAAATGAGCGATCAACAACTGTTGCTGATAAACAATGGAAAGAACAAACGCAGAATGTCGAAGTGCGAAGAGATTTTGAAGATTTCGGTTGCTTAGTTCAAGTATTGAAAAATACTAGAATATTAAAATATTGTGAACCTCAATTTTATGCTATTTTGACAAAGCCCTTTATCTAAATATGTCTAGAAGAGGAAATGTAATTTTACAAAACAGTCGGTATTTGTGAAGAGTGTGCATAGTTCGTAGATATGGATATATAAGAAATGTCCTTAAACCTAGTGTTAAATATGACATCGCATTAATCTCGAATATGATATCGTATCTTGAGTTTCTACAAAAGATGCGTACCCTTTTTGTGCTTGTATGAAATCTTCGCTTTCTATTGCAGAAATCAACATTGGTGCCAATTGAGTATCTTCTAAAATCTTGTGCTGTTGCTTGTTTCTTCAATGTTCCCAGGTTTCTCTAGATTACAATGTTCAAGCCATAAAATGGCAGCAAGTATCCAGTGAAATAGGAAGACACCAACCCGTTCTGCAATGGCATTTATACAAGAATTGTTTCGCTGATTTCAACTTCATGAAGTAAAGCAAGAAGATGGTCAACTTTTCTTTTAAAATTACGTAGCTGTTTCTCAAATTTCGATATTGTACAAGATAACTGTTGAATGGATTTTTAAAAATTTGTTTTAATAATTTTATTAACTTATTAAATTGTTTTGAAATCTAACTGAGCTTTCAATTTTTTATTTGTTGCGATCTTTTAGTATGGCATCTGAGTATCTTATAACGCGAGAAAAATATTTGAACCTGTATAATACACTCTGTGTATACAAAGGTCCCTTGAAGTGTAGGAAAACTATTAATCAAAACTGGAATGATAGAATAAATTTTATACAATATAGTTGAATTTAAGAGCAGATCAGGAATCAAATCTCTTTGTTAGAGACTTAAGGCCTTATTTAAATAACTTATTTGGATATATCGTAGACACAAATTAGTTAAAATATTGTTCAGAGTAATTCGTGTGGACAGCTTTATAAATCCAATTGTCTCGTAGCAAGTCGATTTGTTTTGAGTAATTAAAACGCTTCTAATAGGCTCTACATACTTCGTTCTTAGTTTCCTTCCTTACTTAGCTTTTAGGAAATTTGTTTCATAATAGAGATTGTTGAAAAGATCACTCGTTTCTGACGATTTCAGGAGGGTCGGTCCAATGAGTTCGAGACTAGTGCCCAATTAGCCATTTTTGATGAAGGCTGTTTGTGAAAGTTCTCTTTTAGATTTGTATCATTAGGTCGGACTTGTTGGTCTACTAATACACGATTCGTTCCCTTGCTGTTAATTTCAAATATTTCCTTTGAAATGTTACTGTCGTCTTTTATTACAAATAAAATTTAATTGGATCTACTCCTGTTGTCTATGTGTTAATATTGTTACTAGTATTCTTGCCAAGAGTTTTAATGCCACCGATTGCAAAAATTAGTTATCTCAAATTATTTAACTTCTCTTCGTGGCACATCTTGCTAACGGTTAAGGAATTTCATTACAGGTAGATGGCGCCACTGATTAGATTACTAGAAAATTGCTTGAAATTCTTCAATTTAAACTTTACTGAAAGACATAAAAATAGCATAACAATTCAGAATTGAAATTGCTTTAATCAGTTTAAAGTAAATTTCTCCTAGGGCCACTCAATTTTTAATTCCATACATTATCCCGCTAAAATTCGAGATTATAAAAATTCTTAATTGCTGTAAAATAGTCAATATAGGGTTTACTAATCAGTCTACGGCAGTTAATTACTTTTAATCCATTTCAAGGATTAAAAAATACTAAAATCAAGACAATTTTTTTTATCAGACTTGTTATCCAAAACACTACTTTCGTGTAATACCGCTTTCATTTAAAGGGGAGGGGTTAGTGGGAGATGTGTTCTTGGATATTAAAGATGGCATCAAAATTTAGTAAACAATGTTAAATATGGCATATACTTCATTTATAATGGGATATTTCAATATATGCTGGTCCTAATGACTTTTACTTCATAACACTTCTAAATTAATCTATGTTACCCATGTTAATTAACTTTAATTATTCCTTACTGATGAACGGAAGATTGATTAGCTTATGTGTTTCATATAATTCTCTCTAAGCTCATAGCTAAATTAGCATGTATACTTTGTCTATACTAAGAAATTTGGAAAAATAGTGCACTGAATAGACAGTAAAAAAAATATGTAAAAATAAATTCTCAGTTTAAATAGAATTAAAATTTTATTGCCAATATTTGAGAAGACTGAATGCTGTTATTCATTTAAGTAATGCCTACTTATTGTTGGCAACTAATGTTATACAAAGTATACAACCATGCAGTACACAGTTACGTGACTTAGTTTTTTCAAATAATTTAAGTCCAGTATTTTTATTTAACGTTCAAGTTAAACCATCAGATGAATCGTACACGCAGTATTTAGCATCAAGTACAGCACTCTTAGCACACAATATTGAGCATCATAGTAAGTGTCAAGCACTAAACTTTAAATGGAGTACTATTAATGAGCACTCATTGCTAAATTAGTATATAAACTCTGTCCATAATACCTAATCCAAATAATATTTGTATATTGTCTAAATAAAATTAAGTAAGAGCTATAAAAATGCGCAATATACCTATAATCAAAGAATTTATACAATTTCTCCCCGATTTCAGTGGTTGTCCTTTGTTTGAGTGCTCTTAAAGTATTTTACCCTGTGGTGTTAGTCTGCAAAGACAATTCTGCGATGCAAATGAAGATCTCGCATGTCTGAGAAGCATTTGCAGCAGGGATTTAATGTAATGGATAAAGACCATAAACGATGTTCGTGACTGTCAACTAAAGCACCCTTTATCCAAGGATCTATTTAGTATTGGTTTTCTAAAGCTTTGTTTTTCAGATATGCTCGTTTTATAACAAAATGACAAGTTAGGACACAACCTACTTAAAACGGTTCATTTTCAACGACGAACCGAAATGTTTGGATTTGTTGCTTTTGGCTCATTGTTCAAATTGATGCTTTTATATTCCATTTTAAGGTTTTGCAATTATGAAATAAATGATTCTCTGAGGATAAATGGTGAATCCGAAGAGATATTGTAGATAAATTCAGTTTTGAAATGACTGCCTCTCATCAAGGTTTAATAGTTTGCTAGCAATTTTCGCCACTTATATTACTACGTTAAAGCAGAGGCGATTGTAGATGCTATTATGGTGCGAACACTGTAGAAACAAATAATTTAAAGTTTTCCCCCAATATGGGCAGTTAATTAAACTTTTGTTCATAATGCTTAAATGTGAGAAGAAATTTGGTTTAATGAAAGAAATTAATCCTCTGCATTCGTATATATTTTATTTTCCTATATTTGGAGAGGGAAATTTCAATAGTATCTTATCTATTCAGCTGTACTCTCTCTCTATTATATACTAACCCTTATCACTCAGTAAAGGAATTCGATGCAAAATTTATCTAACGCTGGGGTTTGTGTATTGTTCCTAAATATATTTAATAGTTTCCAGTTAAATTTTCCCAAAAAGTTAATTTGGATCTTTTTACCATTCTGTAGATATTTTTAATGATGACAAATTGAAAAACGCCAATGTTTTGAATTGTGAGCGTGAGCCACATTTTGAGTACATAGTGTTAACACGTTGAGTGCCACGTCAGTCACCGGTGACTGACACCGACCTTTCCGTTCAGGCCGTGTCAGTCACCAGTGACTGACAGCATAAAATATGATAATAAAGGTAAAAATTGAACATTTTTATTACGTAGGACATTTCTACGGATTTTATACTACTTTGCCGTAGCCTGAGGAGAGCCCCGGCCCGAAGTGGAGTTCAATGTAATCTCTAGCGGGCCAAACTGTAAACGAAACAGGCAAGGGGCCTAATGTGTTGAATGAGTGTTTATATGAGCATTCCCTTTCGAACAGAAATACCTTCCACTATGCTAAAAAACAATCGCTCTAATACGTTTAAAAATTCCCATCGGGTAAATTCTAATTTGCCAGTATTGCGCTTCGCATTCCTGTACTACGATACCTGCGCGCGCGGCTTGAAGTGGGAAGTCGCTATAAAACCGCGTGACGCTCAACGTGTTAAATGTTTAATATAATTTGAATATACATTATGTTTATTTTTTACTAAGTTCTATTAAAATTCTTTCTGGTATATACATGCGTAATTATTGTTTCATGTTCTATGCAGTTTTTTTCTTGTCAGACAAGTTGATCTTTTGATAAGGATCTGAAGTCCAACTTAGATAGGCTTTCTTGGATTGACATGTTGGTAGGGTGTTGAATTCATACCTCTTGGGATGTGAATTCGAGTCCTGCCGGTCTAAGACTTGTGTGTATGGTGGCTGGCGGGAAATCTGTCGTGATCGCAATCCTCCATGTCGAGAGTAAAATACCATATTAAGTTTCTAGTTCAAATGCGATCGTTCTCTGATTCAGATCTAAATTAAAATCTGTTGATGAGTGAATGCCTGATTGAATTCATGAAAAGGATCGTGATGCCCGAAGAGCTAGCCTATTTTCGGTCCTAGATGGCGCTACTGAAGAACAAGATAAGCTCTCTCGGCTTAAAATAGCCAGCCGGCTGGTCGGTGGCAAGTGCCATAAGAAACAAAAACAACAGATGTTTGTATTTTCCAGTTTTAATTACACAGATCTGTATAAATGAGAGAAATATAGAGAACGAATTCATTTTAAGATTTTAGCATTAAGAATCTTGAATTGTCCTTTCAAATAAAAAATGAAATAATTTATTAATAATAATGTTTAATTATTTAAACATTCCTTAAATTATGTAATTTGAGCCAAAATAAATCACTGTGCAAGATAAAATAGAACGTTATAATTACATGAGTGCAAAGCTTTTACTTTTGTGCATTTATTAAACCCTCTCTTTATATTCCTTTTGAATTTCTTTTACATCAATAGAATTACCCCCCCCCTTTTCCTTATATTTATCAAAGCAAATAATTCCAAGATTTGCTTATAATTTCTCGATGGAGTTCGTTACACAATGGAACACATAAATTTGAATTGAACTTTAATTTTTTGAATTGAAAATTTTTAAAAACGAATGTGATGCGTGAGTATCTAAGATTTACTTGTGAAACAAGTTGGAGCTAATTCAAACAAGATACACACCTTCGACTTAATATCACTTACTGCGTCAACTAGCCTATTCATGACAAAAGCAATTAAAAACAACAACAACAAATATTTTGAAAATAATATATGACGTTATGATGTTTCTCTTAATGAAATTGATGTCAGAAGAGTACAAATTTCAAAAATAAATTCCTACCTACAAAAGCTTTTATAATTTTGGCTACTATTGCGCTTCAGTTTAAAAAACTTATTTGCAATTATACAATCTATAAGCAGTAACGTGTATGTAAAAATTCTGTTAATATCTTTGTAACTACTTTAATGTAAATGCATGTACTAAAACATACATAGACAGGTATTGTAAAATATACCTAAATGCTAGTTTTAAAATTTTATTAAAACTAGAGAAAAAGTTATATGAAATGGTTTTTTTTCTATTTTGGAAAAACCAAACAAAACAAGTAGTAGTTTTATGGAATTAAATATTAAAAAAATAAAATGAAATCTATGATCGCAAATTTCAAGTTATCATGTGAGACATTTTTATTTTAAGTCATTATTATCTTAATTAATTTAAGTAAGTAACCAGTTCAAACCGATTTGACACAATCACGAGACTTATCTATCGGTCTCTATCCCGCCCCCTTCCCTCTCTCTCTCTCTCTCTCACACACACACACTTAAACTTTTACTTTCAATTCCTCCAGCTGGAAAACAACGTTTTGGAGCGAGACCTATATTTTAAGATGAAATAACAGCTGTGATCTCATAGTTCTACGCCAACCTTTTAAAAACGCATCTACTGCCAAAGAAGCATACTTAATAATGAAGGATTACTGATGAAAATTGGCAAATATATATGCAATTAAAACCTGTTGATGAACATTGGCATTTATGCTTTATGCATTGCCTACTTTCATGCGAGCTTCAATTATTCAAAAATCCCAAACGAAAACAACATGTTCTCCCATAATAATCAAAAATTCTGAAAAAGTTGAATTCAATGAAAAATACAAAAAAGTTGAATTTGATTATTGTGAAATATGAAAACAATATTCATAATTTATTAACTAAACGAAGTCCATTGCTTCTCGTTTTAATATTGATTCCTATTACCCTGATAAATGCTAACTTAAATATCAGCGAATTCAATTGAATTACTTTTAGATATTATTTAATAACGAAACACACACATTAAAAAACGTTAAAAGCTGGTACTAAGACATATAAAACAGTATTACATTTAAAATTACAACTACATCAATCTTTAGATATGCTTCAAAAAAAGATCGTTAACTTTGTTTCGAAAACATATTTCTTCCAACATTAAATTTATAACGTTAACATGAATCTGGAAATAATTAGTGACAAAACAAAATTAGGTTCAAACAACCTTAATTGAAAAAAATATATATAATTCTATTTTAATGTACAATCAACCTTGAAATCAAATTAAAAATAAATTCTTGTGTTTGTTTTGCCCGTTACATTAGCAATCGAAAAAATACCACTTATTTTCATCAGAATTAGATTTTCCCTAATTGGAGTTTGTAATCATAGAAAATTACTTTTTTTCCCTCTCATCTTTTTGCGATTGCAAAGGCGTACGCAATGCATTTCAATTGCTATGTGCGACGTCCGTCTCGTTTCGTTACTTTTTTTCTTTTATTTCAGTAACATAATGCATTTCGTTTGACAAGCTGGGTGTTTTTACTCTAATTAGCGAGAAAGGGAGTGAAATTAATTGGAGATTCAACAACGGTCGAAAAATTTCTTATTTGATGAAAGGGTGTAATTAAAAGTGAGAGCGCTTTCTTGTATTTTTTTTTTCTTTTTAGATATCTTAAGAGCATTTTAAAGTAGAAAAAAAAGAAGATAAAAGAATGCAAACAAAGCACGTTCAGATTCAATACCGGTCAGCATATTACTGTAATTAAATTATTCCTTAGAAGTAGGCTCTACAGTGTAGCTTTTGGACCTTTTTCAAGTTTGTGTTCCGTCATTAAAATTTTTACTGAATTCTGTTTTTAACAAATATTGCCTGATTCATATAAAAATAGAAAACATTGTTACACTGCATATTTTTTTTTAATTTCAAATAATTTGCAACTAATTCAATATTTCAATTAATTGCAACTAATTCAATATTTCAACTAATTAGCATTTTTCAAAATTTATTCTCAGTATTATAAATTTGACATAATATATTACTAATTTTATTATTTAATTTATTATTAGACTACTAATGTATTATTAATAGCTATAGTTTGCGGATCTTTATTTATAATTATGATGCATGTGTGTGTGTGTGTGTGTCCCCGCTATCTACAAGTAAATCATCTAAGTTGGGGTTTATCACACTTGAAATATAAATATTTTAGTGTATGTGCACTTTAGGGCAAAATGTTTGGATTTTCAATCTAAATTGCAATTAAAAATTAAGTGACATTTTTATGTTTATCAATTATAGCCCATAAATATATTGCAGAACAAAACGAATTTGTAAATTATTATAAAATTAAAACAAATAATTTTAACTATTTAAATTTTTTGTATATTTTTTTAATTTTAAATTAGTTTTCAAAAATTATTTCTAAGATATTTTTATATGAAAATTAATTAGGATTTTAAATTATGACTTCATTTATTGAAAAATATCTTTTAATTACCAGAATATTTAAATAAGCAATGTATAAAATACAATAGTTCCGTTTTTTCTCGCTGAAAATAGCCGTATTCAAGCATGCTTCTAAGAGTCAGGGAATCGATCATGTCTAAAAGCTGTATCATTAATAATAGATGAGAAGCATACAAAACTATGCAAGCCGCTGAGAAAAGAATTTATAAAACTTTTCTTTAAAAAAGGAGCGCATTTTGCGAGTACCTTTTGCTGTAAAGTCATTCCAAAATGAAATTTATCAATACGAAAACCTTGCTTACTATTAAATTGTTCAGTTTCAGTTTTAAATAATGCAATAAATAAGTATTTAAATTTTGAAAAAAAAACCACTTTTCTACTTCGATATACGGTTTAATAATGAAGTCTTGGCAAAATTCTAAAGTTTATCTAATAAGAAAAAAACATTTTTCATTATAATGAAAAAAATGAGAAAAAAATAATTTAATGAGGAACAGTTTAGATTCAATTATTTCTCGTATCAATCTAACGAGAAAAATAATTTCAGGCAGCAATGTATATTATAGGCTTAAAAAAACTTTAGATGTAAGTATATGAAAGATACAATAATGATGGCCCTTATTCTATAAGAAAACAGGAATTCACTGTAGAAAAGAAAGGATGAAAACTGGATATTGAATATTCATCTCTGTTTCTTAGCTATTTTGTAATTTCCAGAGAAAGGTATATAAACTTCAATATCAAGCAATACAATTCAAGTCATAGTCATTCTATTGTCAAGATTCTTGTAGTTTCTGGAATCTTCGATTTTTTATCGCCAATTTTGTAGAAAAGAATGATTGTCATTTGCGTGCCATCCATTAAGAGTCCATCAAAGCTCTTTGGTATTTTCTTTACCTGGATATTCAATGTATCTTACCAATACCACCTGGAGACTTATTATCAATATAAGAGATATCCATAAATAAAATTATACTTGCATATTTGAGAAATTTATTATAATATAAAACTATCTTATATCTTTGTTACTTTCAGTGGTTTTTCTAAAAATACCCCAAATAGACATGAAAATTCAATAAAATTATAATATTTGAGACTAAATGAAAATGTAATTCTTTTAACTCTTTATACACTAATAGTACTTAAGTACCATTTAAACCATGCTGATACTTTTTTCACATGGCTATTTTTTCTGACGATACTCAAAAGAGCATAAAAAGCTTTTCAGACATTTTAAGAAGTAGATATCAGGTAATGGTGTAAATTTAAATCATTCAATCATTAATTAAAACAATTTATTTAATTTAATTAAATTTTTTCTTTTTTTTTCTTTTTCTAATTTTATTCTGTATCAAAATCTATCTACTAACACAAAAATAAAATTGAAATTTTTTCAAAACAATAATTTGCTAAATCAAGTTTTAGAATAAACTAAAACTTTAATTGATCACAAATAAATATTTAATTAGCAAAAACTTTATTTTTAGTAGATATTAGAATGTTTTCAGGATCTACAAAGAAACGCATTCATCCTCCTCCCAAAATGCATACCATAAACCTGTTTCTTAATAATAAATTTGCTTTCTTATTAAGGAATGTGCCTATGATATTTTTTTCACAATGTCAGATTTATGTTCATATTAAAGCATGGAGTTATGATATTTATTCTTTTTACGACGCTAAAAAAAATCCTTTTTCGAACCCCGACCAATTTTGCTGACTTTGGAAGACTGAATGGTACTTCTGCATTTGATGCAGATTCAGGAGATAGCTCCATCGCCAACACAAAGGAACATACCAGCCTTTTGCTACATTTTAAATTTTTTTTTTATCTCATCGTCTAAAAATAGCCCTAAAGGTTCTAGAAGTATCTTTTATGAATTCCCCCTGCTTAAATCCAGCTTTTAAGCTTATGATAAAATCACGTTTAGCCATCTTTTGTCCCCACCGACTTCCAAATGGTTGAGAAATAAGAGATCTTTTAAGCGGGAGGAGGAAGGAGCAACCTTTAAATCCTCCTGAACGAACTAATGGTAATGCCATGGAAAAGCAAAAGATATTGATCGGAAAAATGGGCCTACATCACTATGTATCCTTATATGAATAATTTTACTTTGACTCACCACGTGCTTGGGGAATACAATTTTCAGATTATTTCCCCATGGTAGCTTCCCCTAAGTCAGAAGAACTTGGAACACATATACTTTTATAAAATGGTACAATACGGATTTCAAGTCTGTTGCTGTAGTTATTTGGTACTATATAAACAAGTCATATAAAAAAGAACTAAGTCAGTTCCAACTTAAGTCAACAAAGAAAATATTAATTTTAGTTACCTTTTATTAAATAATTGGAATTAATAGAAACAATGCATAAAAAATATTGATTTTCGCAAGAATTGAAGTGTCATTCTTCACCTTTACGTGAAGAACACTGAAATCCTTTCATTTTACCGATTGAGCTACTACCTATCGATTTCAATTTTCATTAAAAACTGGTAAAACTTTATTTAAATCATTAAAAATTAAGTAAATTGAATTAACTAATCAATATTTTTAAAAATTGTATTGTCATCCATTATAAGTTAAAAAAAGAATTTGAACTTAACTGGATGAACAAAAAGTATTTTATAAACGATTGAAAATTTGAGCAATATATATATATAGGAAGAGTGTGAACTTATAGCAGGAATTAGAAATAAATTTAATTAATAAATTATTATTTGAAAAAAATGTATGAACATCAAGTGTCATTCACTACAAGTTTATAAAAACTGTATTTGAACTTGAGTGGATGAATAAAAAAGTATTTTATAAACGATTGAAAATTTGAACAAGATAAATATAGGAAGGATATGAACTTATAGTAGGAATTGAAAATAAATTTAATTAAAGAATTATTATTTGAAATCAAAACTGCGGGACCATCATGTGTCATCCACTGCAAGTTTAAAAAAGATATTTGAACTTGACTGGATGAATAAAAAGTAATTTATTAGCAATTGAAAATGTGAACATATTTAAAGAGGGTATGAATTAATAGTTGTAATTGAGAATATATTTAATTAATGAATAATTATTTAAAAAAAACTGTATGAACGTCAATTGTCATCCAAGTTAAAAAAACCTATTTGATCTTGAGTGTATGAATAAAAAGCATTTTATTAATGAATGAAAACTTGAATAATTTATATATAGTTAGAGGGTGATATACTAGAAGGAATTAAAAAAAGTAAATGTGTTTTCTAAACAATTACACGAATATATTAGGACAGCATTGTTATTTTTGAAAAATTGTGACTAAGTTTTAATTGAATTATTAATTTTAATTTGAAACTGCAGGAATTAACTTCCACTATATCACTATTTTTTGATTCGTCAATGGCTTCGCTTTCTAACAATTAAAATAAAAAACACCTCTAATTAGAATCAAGGTCATAGCATTCAATATCTTAGTAAATCATAACCTCTAATGTAGAATAAGGCATGTCTCACTAATGAACATTTTCTGCAGAAATATTTACAGCAGGAGTTCAAGCCCTTAACAATAAAAGGGCAGTAAACAGCAACTTCTTAATGAATCGTTTTCTTCACAATTTTTGAAATCTAAATAATTTCTAACGACAAAATTTGATTAGTCATTATTGTGTAATTTGTTCAGAAGATTTTGTACTCATATTACATTAATATTCAAAAGATGGTATTATTTGAGAAGATAAACGGGTTAGAGCAAAAGGCTTTGATATGATAGAGCCAAACACATAATCTCAAATAGCAGGCTTGAGTGTCATGCTGCAATAAACCACTAGATGGTGTAGAAAACACATCGTAAGCGGCTGAATAGTAAGTAAAGAATGTAAAAGAAAATATTGCTAGGTATAATGCAGTACCAAACCCATTTGTAAGACTGATATATCGAAAGACGAGTTTATTATTAAATTAAGTTAATTTAGATGATCTTTATGTTTGTCAGAATTATCTTTAGTTGATGTGATGGCGTGTCCACTTTACAAAAGAAGAAGGGGTGCTGTAGTTTCTGAGGGTATGGACTTGAGCATCCGAGGGCAGAAGTTCACTTCTAGCTCATATGAGGATGGCAAACACATTCGTTTGCACAGATCCTTTTTGCAGAGAGGTACATTCACACGCCTCACATATAGAACATAGCAGAACAACCATGCCCTGACCGGAACTCTGCCCCGGGACGCCTAGATCACAAGGAAGACGTGCTACCTCTGTGTACTAGATGTGAGGCTGGATGTCTTTAGTTGAAAAGTAACTGTAAAGTGGAAAGCACTCTAAGAAACTGAGGAAATATCTTAGTAAATCAGAGTAATATAGAATGCCGTATTTCTGTTATAACAAGTGTTTCATGTAGACTGGTCCTTAAAAAAACCTTTTATGTATATAGGGTCAGGTTAGAACACCACAATTGGGTTTATCTAAGTGTAAATTACAATAACCGAATAATTTAGCTGAATTGCCTCAAACTATTCACACAATTTCTTGCTTTGAATAACACAATTTCTAGGGAATCCGTATCCAGATAAATGGAAGAATAGGACCTATGTGCTTGAGAAACTATCAGAACTGCTTCTTTTATGCTAGTTCCTTGCATTTTCATTTTTTTTCATTATGCGCTTCTGACGTGAATTCTATTCCAGAATTCAAATCCAAGTCATATAAGATTATATGGGGATAATTTTTCAGGAAAGGAATGTATTATCTTTTTGCTCCATAGATCATTTGTTAACTATTATATAATGTGATGCATATGTAACGTTTTTGACGTAGGCCTTTTTCCTTTAAACTATCTTTACCCTTACTGAAATGTTTTATATACAGAGAGAGAATGAAAATGGGTGTGGTGTGTGTGTGTGAAATTCTCCTTTCTCTAGAGCTTCCGATGAAAGTAGAAAAAACAATCAAATTAAGCGAATTAGGGCTGATTAAGCTGAACAATTTTTGTTCTGAAATTTTTTGTAGCTGCAATTAATTAGAAGTTTTGAGCCTAAAAGTTTTTTTTTTGACTTATTAACATTAACTGTTGTTCAAATCAACAATTTAAGCTGATTTAAAATTAAATTAAGCTTGATTTTTTCAAATAAAAATGAAATGAAGCTTCTACCTTCATTTTGTTACACGTAATTTTAAATTCAGTTGTTGTAGTTACTAATGGCACTTTGCCATGGGCAAGAGCGGTAACGACCGTCTCTTGCATCTCTTGTTTTTGAAGCAGCTCCAACTAGGGCCACGAGTACGATTCAGCTAGACACTCATCACATTCGTTCGTTCATTTTTAAAATAAACCTCATTGACTCTTAATTTGACGGTTTTAATTATTTTTGTCTTTCTGAGACATTACTATAAGTGCATCGTATTAAAAAATAGCTTTAATGCAAGGGTAAAAGTTGTATTTACCCTCATAACATCGACTGATTACTCAAAATATTTTTCCAAATATGTGTTATTCTTTTGACTATGTTGCCAATTGACTTGCAGCTAATAAACAAGAAAAGAAGAAAATTTTAAAAAATCACGATAAATTCCCTTTTACTTTAATTAAGAGTTGGAATTAAAATATTCAGAAATTCAACATATTATTACTTAAAATTCAAAGTTAATTATGAAAATCAAATGTTTTTTTAATTCCAAATAATTGAAACATCAAACGATAAATACTTACTTTTATCATAAAGCGCGATTCTTTGCATCTAATTGAAAAATGAATAGTTGGAAAAAATAATTAATTCTTTTACATAATAATTAATTTCTTCAAACTCTGCTACAAGTCATTATTTGCCCATTATTTTTTAAATATTTAGGGGTTGATTGTTACTTATTTTTCAAGAATTGCTGAATTATACTACAACAACAAAATTATTATTCAGCATCAATATACAATATTTCATTATTTTTACATATTGTCTCAGAATAATTTTTGTCTAATAATTGGAAGAAACTTGGAGACATTCATTTTAGTCAAAAAAAAAGAATATATCTTTGACTTCTAGCTTGTCGGGAAAAATCATTTTGCGAATAGAACAAAATTTAAAAACGCCATTTCAAAATTAATAATGCGTTGTATTCATCTTGCCTGATAATTTTTTTTCTATTTCATTAGAAGTAAATAAAATAACATTCAAATACTTTAAACAATGCACAGAAAAAACAGATTTTTTTTCCTAATAGGTGAATCAACTTTTACGATAAAAAGCATGATCTTATCTCCTGTTTAAGAAAAATTATTTCACAAGATATAAATGTATTGAATAATAATGAAAACTATAATTAAAAAAAACCTGTTAACTATTCAAAGGTTTAAAATAAAGAAATCATTGTAAATACTTATTCCTAAAAATGATAAGAAATAACAGCTTTAAAAATTCTACTAAACCCACAATTCACAACCTTTCTTCTGTTCACCTTTTATTTATTTTAAACAAATGTTCGTTTAATTTTTAACAAATGACTGAAAACACCCAAATACGTAATTCTTTGAAAGAAAATGAAAGAAGAAAGCGATTTCATCCTTATTTTTGGAGGTGCCTCAGGTGCTTAGTAAATATTTACGGAGGGAATATTTGAAAACGCAAATGCTAAATTTTAATGCTACCAGTTCCACCTATGCAAAGTTCAGAACACGCTTGTTACTGTTTTGTTCAAAGGTTGAAAATTTTTGGAAGAACGGCAAGAGCAGCTTCAAAATGTCAGCACACTCCCTTTAAAATCTCTCCCCCCACCCCTTTCTCGTTCACTGGAGGGAGGGTGAGGGTTAGAAAGACTTTTCAGAGTCATCATTAAAATCCTGGTAATTTACCAGGGAAAAGGAAATTTTGCCCATTTGCATCGTTGCAAAACTGAAATTCGGAGAAGGGTAGATAGGCTCTCCCCCCATGAGAACTGCAGAATAAAGAGCAATTAGTGCCATCGTTAATGTTGCTTTAACGGGGATGCGAAAGTTGCTAGCATCCACAAGGAAAGGAGTAAATTAAATGTCTCTAGCAGTGGACGTGTTCCCATACCCTGAATGCAGAAGCAGGCACTAAGCCTGGCTGAAGCAAATTAAATGCAGGCGACTTTAAGGGTCGTATTAAGTTACTACTAATATAATCAAGATAACTCAACACGTGGGGTGGAATGTTTTTGAAAGATTATATCAGCAGAACGGATCCCCTCCCCTCTCACCAGGAATCACTAGTGAGGATCATCAGACTTATTTTAGGCTTAAAATACTTAAGATCTCTCAACAATGTTTCTTTAAAATCACCGGAAATTTTTAAATTAAGGCCCTTGAATGATTTTATCAAAGTAAAGGCTTGCGGATAAATGGAGTTAAATAATG
>JAOUZG010019159.1:4752661-4768501 GCA_026289955.1 Argiope argentata
GAATAAATAAATACCAATTTTTGTTGGTTAAAATTTAATGATATGTATATGCAAATCGATCTTCCATTATTGTTGGAGTCTGATATTTTAAAACAATGGTTCCGTTGATGATAACTATATTCTTGAAAACCAATCTTACTTTATTCTATGGAATTATTTTTTCATATACATCGAATTCCAGGATTTTTTTGAATATCAGTTTCTAACTGAGATACAGCTAATTCTTGCCCTAAATATTTAGAAATATTTATTTTGTTTTAAAAAATGTTTATATTCATATATTATGTGTGTGTACTTTGTATATATATTATGCATACCTTTCAAGGACATCTATATAATAAAAAATTGTTAATTCTATTTCATCAAAATTAGTTTTGTTGTTTTGATAAAATTCATACCACAAAATGGTAATAAATGTAAATTAAATAACATTAACAAAACATAGTTGTGTAGTTCAACAGTTTTTTGGGTTAAAATCTTTGGTGTCCTATTTTTTAAAATTCTAATTATTAATTATCTTTTGGTGTCCCGAGAACTAAATTTTAGAATTAATCTTTTTTATCTAATGAAAATAAAATAAAAACACGTTTTCATAATAGAATTCGGAGCTTGGTAGAAAGGTTTAAATTATATTTATTAAAATATTGAGTTTGTGTAAAACATTTTGGCATTATTTTGAATATATTAAATTTATTTATTACCTGGGAGTCCCATCTTTGGCATGGTATACCAGATTTTGTCACATTCACAATCCCTTGGTAAAATCTCCCTCTATCTCGGATGCAATGTTCTGCGAAGAAATAAAAGACCTTTGTTATTAACATGAATTGTGGAAACAGTACCTTTAAACTATTTATTTAACTGTTAATGCATAAAATTCAACACAAAAATAATTGCATTAAAACATGGAAACAAATTATGTATATCAAACTATAAGATAATAACAAAAGACGACTTTCAGATTAAATAAATTATGTATGTGTTTGTAAAAACCATATTTTGACGTCAAAAATATATATAATACTATGTATTATACCAAATTACAAAGAAAATTCTCTTATTAATAATGATGAATGTGTATATGGACATAGGCATTCTACATGACATTCGGCATTTTGACATTTGACAGGACCTATCGATTTTAGCAGACCTATGCTTTAAGATCGGAAATGTGCACGATCAGTTTTTTTTGAACATTTAATCTTTACTAATTAAGCATTATTTTAGCGTTTGATATGAGAAGTATCAAAAATATTAAGACATAAATTTATTCTTCCGACATCTGGAATTTCAAAGAAATATCCTTTGTGACACCTTCTTATCATATATATATATATATATATTCTGCCAGACATCATGGCACAGGGGTGCGGGTCTTCCTCGTGATCTGGGTGTCCCGTGTTCGGGCATTGTTGTACTTCTGTGATTTGTCTGTGAGGCTTGTGTATGTGCTTCCCCCCCCCTCTGTAAAAAGGGGGCTGTGCAAGCGAATGTCATGATTGAGTAATTGTCATACTCTTGGCTCTAGTTGGCGCAACTTCAAAACAAGTTTCTTTTATGTTTTTCTTTTTTAGATTTTAAAACTGAATAACAACGTAAGCTACATCATAATTTTTAAATAATGACAGTTTCAAATATATGTTTGTTGTCAAAGAACATTAAAAGAACTATTGTAATATTGAAATAATTTTTCTCTTACAACAATAAACAGCCTCTTATTAAAGCATGTTAAAGGAATTGTTGCAATATTAAAATAATTTTTCCCTTGCATCAATTAGTAGCTTCTGATTAAAGCGCAATAAAGGAATTATCACAAGATTAAAGTAATTTTTCTCTTACCATAATAATAAATAAATTTATTAAGGCGCATTAAAGTCATTTCTGCACGATTAAATTATTTTTTACTAAACGTTAATAAATAACCTCGTGTAACCGTATTGAAAGAATTATTGCACAGAGAAAATATTTTTCCCCTATTTTAAACAATGATTGTTTTTAACTCGCAATCTTCTATTCATCTATTTGAATGAAACAAACTTATACTTTAAATTTGTCTTCATATATTACTATCCCTTTAACAAAATGTTTTTCTTTTTAATACTTCTTTGACAGCTCATCAATATAAAACACTGAAAAAACAATTTGATAAAATTTTTGATTTACGTTAATAAATTGAATGCATTAAAACGAAAACTAATTATGTACAAATTGTCGAAATAATAAAAGTTAGAAATACCATAGTATTAAAAATAAAGAAAAATAGTCCAACAAAATGCATAATGGTGATTAAAATATATAGAAAAAAAATATTATATTGTAGAACTAATTTTTTCTTCAATTAAATTAATTAATAAACCCTCAAAATGCATGTATTTAATTCGTTAAGCAGTTTATCATATACAAAACTATCCTAAAAATTGTGAAAGAAAGATGTCATAAAATATTTTCTCCAACCAATTTTGTCTTTTTTTATGTCGGCCTCCCTTTTGACAGCACCGTTTAGGGTACTAAACGCCTGAAAATTTTTTCTTACTTAGAAATGCATCTATTTTTTCTGTCGTTTTTTTTCCTACTCAGCATATTTAAGAGCCCCACGCGCGAGAAATTCGCATTGAATTTTTCATAAGCTCTTGGCAGTGAAAAATTACTGTTGAGACGCGTAATGGGCTTGTGCTTTTTTCCTTAACACATTTTCTGAATTTTTAGCGTTCGTAGCTGTCAAAAATAAGGAATTTGTCTCAGTGTCCGTCTAAGAATCGCTATATTTTTAGGTTTAACTTTAGATGAGAAAAAACTATTTGGTGTATTTGTCTACAATATGTAATTCGAGTAAATGAAATAGTTATTTATATGAAGATTATAGATTTAAAAAATGTTTATGAAATATGAAAAAAAAAGAAAATGCGAATATTTATAAAGAAATACAATATAAAATATAAAAGAGTGAGAAATGTTTCATTTCCATTTATTCAAATGCAGTGAAAAAAAAATCTTAAAAACCAATATTTATTCAAACATTTTTTATAAATAATGGGCAGTAAAAAATTATCAATTTGTTTGAGATACGAAAATTTGTTGAGATTTGATAAAAAATTATCAAATTAAGTTAATTATAAAATTGACGATGATATTAACTATAAAATTGCTTTGATTGTATATCGTGCATATATTGAATGATTGCATTTTAAATAATGAGTGTACTGATTTTTTTCACAGGTACTGTATTTCAAACATTAGCTATAATGGATTCACAAATATTTCGAATCATTTAATGATTTTTTTTGAAAAAAGGAAGATAATTCAGAATAATCAAATATTTGAATTAATGATATAAAAATGCTGAAATAATTATTTTTCCTTTTTTTGTCATTAGATGCATTTCAGCAATATAATATCAATGGAATAATTTTGAAAACTATTTCAAAGAAGATAAATTATTCTCTCTCTCTCTCTCTCTGTATATATATATATATATATATATATATATATATATATATATATACAGGGTGGTAAAAAAAGCAACAATCCTTCTCCTATATAAGAAGCCTTGGAGGCCTATCGGCTCAACCAATCGAGCAAAATTTCAGATATGTTTGAAGGTATGTGCTGGAGATTATAAGGATTATAAACAATGCAGAACTCATGGTTAAGAATAGAGAGAAAGAATATTGAAGTTTTTGTAGGACAACAGCCATTTTTCCTTGCGCAAATTTATCAGAGTATTGAAAAACCATAAATGGTTTAACTATTAGAGTTTGACGAAAATTGCCGACATAAAGCATTTGCAAAGAACATTATAAAGGACCAATGACAACACAGAGAGGAGGAGTTTTGACGCACTTTGCATAATTCACAAGGTTAGATATTAGAAGCACCAACAGCAGAAAAACACGTGAAAACAATGCTTGTGGAAAGACCTATAAAAAGCGGTTTGGAAAAAATGTTTCTTCAGTCAGATGTTCTATTGTGCCAACAAGACGAGGTCTACAAAGACACAATCAGATGAATTGATGAAGCTGTTTTATTTGAAAGGTGTAAATGCTGCAGGAACAGTACGAATTTATCGACGAAATCAGAATCTAAAACGAGGTCCATGTTCCATAAGTAGTGTACGTGATTTGGAAAGAAAATTTTAAGAAACTGGATACCCTTGAGATAGACTTGGATCCAGGCGACCATCTGTTGATGTTGAAGTTGTTGCAAAAGTACATGACACTATTATTACAGATCTATCGCATACTGCAAGAAGTGTTGCTCGAAATTTGGATTTACCGAAAACCGCAGTTCTCAGGCTTCTGCGCTCTGTTCTGATGATGCTTCGTATCGGTTTCATCGCTTCCAGATGTTGCAGTCTGGAGATGAGCAACTGTGTGTGGATTTAACAATTTTTTTCTCATCAGATATGATGAATATGATAGATGACCTCTTAGAATAACATAAACAGATGAGGCGCACTTCTCTTTAACTGGAAACGCTATCACCAAGAACTATGTTCAAGGGGCTGATAAAAATCCCTCACGATATGGTACCAATGCCTTTATAAGAAGTCAAAATGACTGTGCGGTGTGGCGTCGCTTACATATGTATTCTCGGTCCGTACTTCTTCGAAGAGATCACAACCACAGGTTTGAAATCACGCTCTATCACAAGTGTTCGATATAAATCAATGTTGCATAATTATGTTATTGTTGAATTGTAGGAATGAAACACCATTAGTGACATTATATGGATGCAAGATGGGGGCTCCTCCACACGTCTCCCTATGTGTTCGACTAGTGCTGTAAAAACACTTGGTGATAGAGTCATCTCTCGTAACTTTGCAGTTTCGTGGACACCGCGATCCCCTGATCACACTCCTGTGGATTTCTGGTTCTGAGGCTATCTGAAATCTAAGGTGTACATGCCTGCTCCACGAGATGTGTCAGAATTGAAAGATGCTATAATACGTTAAGTTAGGCAGATTCCTCCTTTCATGTTACGATCGACATTGTTGTCCACTATCTCCCGAACACTGTCACCTGCGAAGGGGGAAACGCTGAAAACTTGTAATTATTACATAAGATTCCAATTGATGTTTTTTTTTCTCCATGTGTTGTCATTAGACCTTTATAATGCTCTTCTTTGCAAATGCTTTACTCCTGCAATTTTCGTCATACACTAATCGTTATAATGTCATTTATGGTTTTTCAATAAGCGGATTAATTTGCGCAAGAAAAAGTGGGGTTTGCCCTTCGAAAATTTTCGGAATTAACCAATTCGAAATTTTCGAAGTAACCAAGAGCTCTGCGTAGCTTAGAATAATCACAATCTCCAACGCATACTTTCAAACAACTAAGTCTAAAATTTTGGTATGATTGGTTGAGCGGATAGGCCATTTCATATATAGGGAATGTTTTTAGGTTTTTTTTTACCCCCCCCACACACGTGTGTGTTTGTGTATGTTTCTGTCTGTCTGTGTATATATGTGCGCATGCCATTATTTTAAATTTTAAATTTAATTGAGTATATTAATTATTTCCCACATTATTTGAAAGTCTTATTTTTAATTCAAAAGGTTTAATTAAGAAAAATGCACTTATGGTACATTATTAACAATACTAGCATAAATAATGCTCATGCTTTGTTTATTTTCGAAGTTAGTTTTTCATTCGTTCGCAAAAAAAAGATTTAAAAAAAGTTAACTACAAATTCAAAGACAGTTTTTAGTTTTAAAAAAAATAAACTTTTATATATTTTTGTTAAATATATGATTATTTTTTTTTAAATAAATATGAATTTGTATGTGTGTATGAGTATTGTTTCAGGTACACATTGATTAGGAGCATACTTGTGACAATTAAGTTAACCCAATTTTAATGTCTGATAATTTTTCAGAAGCATGACCGAGAAGATATGTTTAAATAAAACTATGTCTAACCAATATTTCTGGCATACCGGATTGTTGACAATGACGGCTGGATTTAATTTATCGGCAGGAATAATCGGAACTCAATGGCATCACAACATTACTCTAATAAAAACGATTTTAAAATCTATGAAAATTAAACAATACAACCATGAATGAACGAATGGAACAATTTAACATCTATTTTTGAAAAAAATAAATATTTACACTTTTAAAAGGCATCTAAAATATTTTTGTGCTATAATTATTTTAGCAGTTGGAAGCTGCTTGGTTTACTATAAAAAGCTTCATTCACACAGTGAAGATAGCATAAGAAAGAAATTAAAACATTTTTTAAATATTTGATTATTAAAAAAGAGAGATTATTTGGGAACTATAACTATAAGATTACATCTAATGGTTAATCGACGGCAATTAATTAATGGCAAATATCGACGGCTAGCTAACTGTTCACCACAGACCACTAGATCTCCCTCATTGGTAAGAGAAGGACTTAGTAATTTATTTGACCTTACACTAGAAAGGGCGATTTAAAAATCAACTATGCATTTTGTAATATTTAAGCCAAAGTCATCGGAAAGATATAAATTTACACTTTAAGTTAGTTACATAAAAAATGCTACAATTATTTTAGAAGTTGAAAAAGGAAGTAAATTTATAGTCGAGAAAAATTCTAAGATGTGAAAGACGGTTTGATTGTTTAATTAAATATTTTAAGAAATAATTAACTAAAAATTATAAATATAAGAAAAATTACAGTTCTAAAGAAAAGTTTTGTGCAAGTTTCATGTCATAAATGTTCAATAATGAAAAATTATTTTATGCAGGAAATTTTTGTTATATATTTTCATAAAATAATTAATTTTTAAATCCTATTAGTCCCGGGGAGCCAGATGGTCGACAAAGACGGGTAGTTTTGAAAAAGATTAATATTATGGTTCATTCAAATTAATTGACATTATATTACTGAAATTCAGAAGTAATTATCTGTTAGTTAAAAGGAATGGTTAGAAGTGTAGTAACTTTACAGTACTTAAGAAACAACAATGAAATTATTTCCTAAGAAAAATATAGCTGTATCATCGATAACGACAGATAAATGAAAAAGATAATCTAAAATTAAACGATTATCTTCCTTGATGTCTTAAACGTTCAATAATGAAAAACTATTCTCTTGAGGAAATGTTTATTATTTATTTTCGTAAAATAATTAATTTTTAATAACCATTAATCCTAGGGAACCAGATGGTCGATAAAGACGGCTAGTTTTGAATAAGATTAATATATGCTTCCTACAAATCAATAAAAGATATTATCTAACTAAAATTCAAAATTAAATCTGTTTGTTAAAAAGAATTGTTAGAAGTATAGTAACTTTACAGTACTTAAGAAACAACTATGAAATTGTTTCTTAAGAAAAATATAGCTATATATTCAACAACAATAGATAAATGAAAAAGATAATCTACATGTAAACTATTATCTTCCCTAATTTCTTGTAAGTTTTTATTAATTAAGTTATTATTAAATATTGAAATTTGTATTTATTTATTATTTAGTTTTAAAATTAAAGATGAATGTAATCATAGATGTGAAATAAGAGAAAGTTCCTTATGCAGAAAATAAGAATGCAGCCGAAGGCTAATGCTATAAAATAATATCTGTTTAATGAATTACAAATTAGACCTGTTAACATCAAGTATGTCAGCTTCATATCATTGCATTTAATGAAACTCAATGAATAAATATTAATTGCAATACATGTGAAACTTTTTGCATGCAAAAGTTTAAATACCCTTTTATTAACTTTTGAAAGTCATTTCTTTTGCATATTTCCATCCCTGGATAAATTTAGTTAAATTAGTGAAACGATAATCATATTCATTAAAAAAATTGAACAACCAAATAAAATAATTACTAGAATCTTACATTGCTAATTAAACGACAACTTTTCTATCTATATATTTCAATATGCGTCTCCTATTTGTTTTGACCTTTGTTGCTCTTTTAGTTGTCAACACGCTTTAATTAAAAACTGATAAGATTCCTATTCTACATTTTTCCATTACCTCCATGTTTCATATTGCATTTTAATTAGAGTATATTTGCCTAAAACACTAGTTCGAATACGCAAATATTGAAATCTAATTCCGAAGACCTTCTGCAAATGTTCTTTGATCTGGCAAACTTTTTTCTTCTCTTCGCTGAAGAGCTGCAGCTGCGTAGAAACCTGCAGCTGATTCAACAGCCTTCTAGTTTAATTCGTTTTAATCAACCAACTTTCATATGGAAATGAGACAAACACATTTGAACGTGACAGGAAAAATTAGATGAAGACAAACAAGGAAATTAACGACTGGAACACCGAAGAGGAACAGAAGAATACCATTTTTTTTTTCAGCTGCTTCAATTTCAGCAGGATTCCGCTGCGTTTGGAGAAATGTTATATTTTGGTTGATTCCCCTAACGGAATTCTTTTTAAAGAAAGTTAATTAAGAACTCTGAGAGAAATGGTAGAAAATTATAACGGCAACTAATTCTCGATATTTTCATTTGTTTGCTTAAAGAATATTTTCTTACGTAGCCGAATAAATTGTTATGATAGAACTTGCTCTTTTGTTGGGATTAGTTTGTAACATAAACTTCTGATTTGATGAGCAAATATTACATAACTTTTTCCTGTATCGGTAGTAGTTATATAAATATTTACGCTAGTCAATCTAGGAAAACCGTAATTTTTCGTACCTTATCTATATAAAATTCTTTAAAAATAAATCTCAATTTTATCAATACAATATGAAGATAATCTTTTTTGATTAATGATTAATTATTTAAGAGTAATCAAAAGTAATTCTTCTACCATTTAAAAAAACAAATATACATGGTGCGTGTGAAAGCTAGCATTTTCAATAAGTTTAATCTTAATAAATTGATGCCTAACACTTAAATCATTTTTAAATCATATGGTAGTTTTTCGTTATAGTTTTATTTGAGGTTATTAATAGATGACTTTAGATGAACGACATTATCTACATCAGAATTTCGTTAATTCTACAAGTGGATAGAAAACAATTCGAACTTGATTTCAACAATTATTTCGTTTGGCACCGAACATTGAAAGTTTCAATTAGATATCAATTATATTGTTACAACGGGCGAGCACTGCGGAAGCATGCCAAAGTTGGCGACGTTTGACGAGGAGCTTCACGTCAGCCAGGTTGGTTTGGCGAAATGAATAGTCTGGTTGCCGCTGGATCGTACATGAAGCGCCGCGTTGCTTCTCGTGTTTAGGGCGCGCGCTCTTTCGACTATACAAGGAGCGGGTAGCGTAATTCTGGAAGTTAGTAGGTTTTTCCTCTCGGAAGAGAAGCGTCTCGCTGGACTAGCGGATTACTTTAATCGCTTGTTATTATAGAGTTGTGTTTACGTTTGCTGTTAACGTTGTACAACTTATCTTGATATGACTTACTGTTTACTGTCTATACGATATTTGTTTTGCAGTCTGTGTTTATTGTGCGTAAGACTTATATTTACGCTGTAAGTGACTGTTGACTGATGGATGTTTTTTATCTGAAGTTTCCTCTTATGAAGTCATCCTGTAAATAGCTGTAAATAAATTTGTTTGTGCTGTCCTCAAGTAAAGTTCATTCAATCCGAACCCGTTACGCTAAAAACGTAACTATATCAAAAAATAGTTTACTGATAATATTTGCAATGAAAAATAACATTTCCAGTTTTTTAATCTTAAGAGCCAAAAGCATTTTAAAAAATTAAATCTTACTATCATTTCAAGTTATAGTTATCTATGTGGTTATCAATAGATAATTTTAGACGAACGATTTTATATGCTTTTGTAATTCGTCTAATTCTAAATAGATAGAAATGAATCTTAAAAGTATTACAATTGTTATCTCATTTACCAGAGAAAATTGGTATTTTTATTTAGATGCCTGTTATATCAAAAAGTAAAAAAATGGTAATATTTTCATTCCCATTTCATTTCGTCATTCATTTAATTTTATATTATTGTTCCAAATTTATATGCATTATTGATCTAGACGCGCAATAATAGTAAAAGTCATTTATTATTTTTTTACGGAAAATCCATTTTTAAACATTACGCATGCTTTTATATATAATTCTTCAAAGTTCGGATATAAAAAATGTCATGGAATAATTCATACAGTTCTATGACTTCTTTACGTAAGCATGGTAAAAGAATGAATCGGGTTTTGTTGCTTCAAATACAACTTTTCAAAGGCCCCATTTAAAATAATGTCATGGAATAATCCATATAGAGCCTTGACTTCTGTAGGTAGGCATCGTACACGAGTGTATGGAATATTAATGTTCCAAATGCTGTAACAAAGGTGTTTGATATCCGTGTGTGCGGTGGCTGGCGCACATTGAATCTGTTATGGTCACAAGGTCCTCCATATCTAGAGTAATACTGCAGGGGAAACTGGGCCAAAGATAATCGTTCTCCGTTCTAGATCTATCTTCAATCTGTGGATGAAGGAAAGAAATACATGAATGAAGTCCACCCCATAAAAAGGGTTCGTGACGTGTGTGAGCTAAAAGTCAAACTACTGCCCTCGGATGCTCAGTAGTCCATTCCCTCAGAAGTTACTATAACCATCCTTTCGTTCAACAGTGAAACACGAAAACAACAACAACAATATGGTACTAACTAAAAAAAATTCCATTTCAGGTTTTCAAAATAAAAATGAACAAGCTTAATAAATGAATGTTGTTTTCTATTTTGGCTCAGTACTTCTGTAAAGGATTTAAACTGGATTTCTAAAAAATCCATCCCCATCTAAACACTTCTTACACTTTTAAAGCATTGCTATGGCATCCATAATAATTTCTATTTGTGATACACATTGACTCATCTATAAACTACGTTATATGAAGAAACGAATTTTGGCTGTTTGTAGCACTTAACAAGCAAAAAAATTGTACAAAAGTGCATATTAAAGTTTTGGCTTTATTTTTAATGACTCACCTGTCACTTCCTCCTCTATTATATCTGTGAGATGGGCGTGTGAACAAATGGAAGAGTATGAAGAATTTCCCCTTTCGGGCAGAGAACTGCAGTCAGGCAAACGGAAGTGTCCACGTGACTTAAAATAGATGCCACGTTGCTTATTGTCTTCTATCATAGCCCATTCATTATAGCAAAATAAATCCTGGACGGCTATACAGTCTTCCCTAAAGAAGAAAATAATTTTTTGTTAAATTCATTGCTGTACAATATGGCAATAAAGTACTTACTTATCATTAGACTAGGGATTAGATTAGGGATATCATTAGATTTTGAAACTCTCCATGAAGATAACATATAGTAAAGATAAATATATCTGGTGCCTTAAAATGTCATTTTTGTAAGACAATGTTATTTTTATCTCTGTACAGAATACAAATATGCGTATATTTATATAATATATTTATGCTTATTTACATTAAAAAACTCATAATAGCTCTAAAATTTAGCTTGCTTCTGGTATGAATTTTTTTCTTTTTTTGTCATGGGACATTTCAAGACTTAAGCAGTTTCTTTTTTTTTTTTTTTTGTAAAACAAATGCATTGAATCTGGATATTTGAAACAAAGTAAAGCTTTGTTCAATGTTATTATACCACACACTTATTGCCAAGTGACTGTTCTGATTATCACTGCATTGAATCTCCATACTCATAGATAAAATTTTCTTTTTAGTGCAAAATTATATCACTTAGACATCCACAAACACACTAAAAAAATTCGAAGTCTATGAAAAGTAAACTAAAATTTTTTTTGTTAATATTTTTAAAACTTTTTTAATTTAATAAATTGAAAAACAACAACAACTTTTGTTATATGTTCGGTAGGTGGACCTTGTAAAATATTCCCTTCTGATAAAATCAAATTTGCGACTGAAAAATGCAATATTGGATACTTTTTTTTCTCTTTTAAATACCAAAATACAGATTATAGTATCCACTAATAGATAATCTATTAGTGAACATATGTTATCTATAGCAGAATTATATTAAACTACAAATATAACCCTACAAACAAAATGCATTAACACTTAGTATAAAGCTTTCCGAATCAACCTTAGCTAATATAGAATGAAAATACTATCTACCAAATAAACTAGACTTCAAGGTCCAAATATCTACTACTTAAACAAAACCAAAAAAAATTAATCGGATTGATCTTTATCTGAAAGAAATTAAAGGAAGACTAGATCAAATCCCAAAGGACTAATTAATCTAATTGTATCGATTAAGACAAAGCTAAATATTTGAAGGCCATTTTATATTATCAGGCATTGCAAAGTTGAAAGTTTCTTTCGATCTGAGCTAAATGTGATGGTGCCATTATATAATCAATTAAAACCATGAAATGTTTCTTTATATACATACTTTTTATTAGATTCTGGAAAGAATGATCCTTCTTAAACACTTTTATATTTATAATTGAGGTTTTTTGCATTTATAGACAGATCGAAAAATAAATGCTTGAAATAATTTAGCTCCTTATTACTTGAACGCTGGTCTTATATAAAATCTTCTCTTAAAATTAACATAATGATATTAGTAATGTTATTATTTTGTATGAAATGAATCTGAAAGTGAAACTTTACCTGCAAATTGGCTTACTGTAGGCGAATCCATCCACCCACTCACAAGCAGGAAAAGCATAGTGGCAAAGAAGCGTTTCTGCAGCTGTTCGACAAGGCTCCAGGAGAGAAGAGATGACCTCTTTCCAGAGGCCTTGAGTGATCTGCTCATTAATGGGCGTGGCAGAGCCGTCTGTACTGAAGTTATAGTACACCAGGCCCTGAGGGGGAAGGTACTTACGACACACGCTCCCCGTGTACAAAGAGCAGTAACCCTGAGGGGTGTCCTGAGGTGGACGGCGGATGCTGGAAAGGGGTGGCTCGGACTGTTGATCTGGAACTTCAGTGTTACTCTCTATTTGAAGAAAACAAATACATGGTAATAAAGAGGATTTATTAATAGCCTTTTATAGAATCTTATATTACAAGCATATCATCATATATATCTTGGATATTATCTTCTATAACTAACATATCATCATATATATCATCGATATTATCTTACATGACTAGCATATCATCATATATATCTTGGATATTATCTTATATCACCAACATATCATCATATATATCATGGATATTATCTTACATCACTAGCATATCATCATATATATCTTGGATACTATCTTATATCACTAACATATAATATATATCATGGATATTATCTTACATTACTAGCATATCATCATATATATGCCCTGCATGTCATTTATCGCCTGAAGAATCTATTAAGGATTGCAAGAATCTGTTTTTTTTTCTGTGAGGAGCTCGTAAAACTAAATAACGACTGAACAGGATTTTAAGATGTACTTTGGTTTGGAATACAATAAATACTTTTCATCTTTCAAATCTCTAGATTATGAAATAAATTTTATTCCAATATTTTCTTATTTTTGTAATAAATTTCACCAATACACAAACTACGATATAAATTAATAAGAGATAGATGAAGGGTCAGGATAGCTAGGTTGGTAGGGCGTTGGATTCTGATTCCTTCGAGTTTGAAATGCGAATTTGAACCCGTAAACCGAAGGCTGTGTGTATGATGACTGGCGGGCGTAATGTCCTTCGTGGTCACAAAGTTCTCCATGTCGAGAGTAATACCACTTGGGGTACTAATTCAGAGGCTATCGTTCTCTATTCCAGCCCTAAATTGCGATCTGTGGATGAATATATGAAGTGCATGAAGGAAGTCCTCCCAATAAAAAAGGGTTGTGACATGTGTGTAGCTAAGTCGTACTCTCGGCCCTAGATGGCACTACTGAAGAACAAGAGACGTTCCAACGGCTTAAATCGCAGATAGGTCTGTCAGCGAGCTTGAAAAGTTCAATTAGTAATAACAACAGCAGTGATAGATCTATCTACAGAAGGATTTAATAAACTACTTCAACAAAAGTTCAAATGCTAATTAGTTAGTGGTATTCTGTATGTTCTTATGCGCTCAAGTTACTAAATAAAATTATTTGATGCTTCTCACCTTTTGTAAGAAATATGTCCAAAAATACGTGGTGGAGGCATTAATTAGAGCAGAAAAGAAAGTGTATCAGGGTAAAGGAAAAATTACTTATTTACGCTACAAATTTTGTGACGGAGGAAGCTAATCAAAACTAACGATTGACAACAACTTTTTTCAAGATACATCTTACTTTTCATACGAAACTTGAAATCAAAGTCAATTTCAACAAGAATAAAGCACCTTATAATTACTAAGTAATTAAAGATATATTTTGTATAATAAATATCAATAAATGTTGTAATAAAATTTGTATTATTAGCATTAAAATAAAGAAGTTTTTAATATTTAAATATTATTTTAAATGCATCACACTTTTAATGGAAAAGATTGTGTTGTAACTTTTATCTCTCAAAAGAAGATATTAAAATTAAATATATTGTATAAACTCTGCCAATATTTCGAATCTATTCACATCAACCTGGTAAAAATAAATTTGTTATTAATATGCCAAATATTTAAAAGTTATTTTAATTCAAAGTTTCCTTTTGCTCATAAAATGTCGCCAAAAGAAGTTTGAAATAATTGTAATCATAGAGAGAATCCGACCAGTTACCAAACATCTGCTGCAATTGCTGGCGAAAGTTTTATACCAACGAGACGTTATTAATCAATCGGGATCTCAGGACCATCTGGCGCAGTCGATGATTCTTTTGGTTATTTGTCTCATCCATCAACAAGCAATTGGCCCCTTACCACCTTTGATGGAAAACGTACAAGTTCTGCGCCAAGTTGGCGAGCTTTAAATTGAAGTTTAATAGGCATTTAGGAGCCATTTCGTTTTCTTTTATTTCAAGAATGTTTGCCATCATTTTTGCTTCCTTATTCCTAGGAGTTTTCAACACTTGTGATTAAACGATAATGAATTGACCGAGAAAGATGTATAACAGATCGCCGATGGCTTTTTTGGAAGCAAAAAAGTAATTAAAAAGTCGTTTTGAATTAATGAATGCTCCAAAAAGTGTTTTAAGGGAAATTTTTCGAGATTCTTGTATTAATTAAAAATAGAACAAAAAAAATTAAAGGCGCTTTTAATGGTGAAGGGAGTATTTCTAAGAGATTGATAATGAATAAAAAAATATTGGTTGCTTTTTCATTTTCATTATTTTGAGGAAAAACATAGTTTATTTTGTATTTTTCCCAGAATATTGATTTTTTTCTGAAATATTTTGATAAAAATATTTTGACTTAATCTCAACCATTAAATTAAAAAAAATGAGAAGAGATAGAAGTAAATAAAATTCTTTTAGAGAAAGTATCTCGAAACTTATATAAATACAAAATCCTAAAAAGAGGGTGGGAATAGATGAAATAAGTATTAAAGTTTATTTATTTATTTTATTTTATTTTTGTTGCAAATAAGATAAAATAAATATTCATCTATTTCATTAAATGCGAAATATTAATCTTTTCAACCAAATCAAGGATTAGAGTTTTGAAAAAAAAATTATGTTTAATCTGATATTATTTATGTTACTATCAATTAATTTATTATATTGATATCAATTATGTTAAGATTAATTAATTAATTAATGTCAAGATAAAACTTTCTTAGGCTTTTACAGTAAATGAAATAAATATAGAAAAATAGTGTGGGAATCAAGGATATTCAATTAACAAGGAATTCTGATGGAAAAGACGATTAGTTTTTCCATTGCCCATTTTAAGAGAAAGCTATAATTTTTATTCAATTCAAATTTATTCATAAGTTTTCTCTAAAACTAATTGTTTATGCAAAATTTCAACATATACCATATTTAAAAGGGATTATATTTAAATGGAAATTTTAATTATATTTAAATGGAAATTTTAA
>JAOUZG010019159.1:4768511-4782431 GCA_026289955.1 Argiope argentata
TATTTAAATGGAAATTTTAATTATATTTAAATGGAAATTTTAATTATTTAATTAATTAATTTAAAATAATTTACAAATAGCAATCACGCCTATAGTGCACACTATGCTCTAATTATGTCCCACCGACTTATTTCTACACATTTAGAGTTTGAAATATGTTTCCAGTTCAAAAAAAGCTCTAACCTATGCGAAAAATTATATTACATGCAGATCAAAAAAGTAATATAATACTGAAAAAATGAAATAGTCTTAATTTTTATACTGGACTTATAATTCTGCTTGTCTTATTTAGTAAAATAATTAATTAATTGATAATTGTAATTTCATTTGAATTGATTGAAGAAAATTTTTCACACTTTAGTAGCAAAATTGATTTAATTCCAAAACTTTGAATATTACTATTTTTCATTGTATTGGACCATTTTAATAATCTCTTCCATTAATATCCTCTAATCAGAAAGCGGTCTTGATGGAGAAGGTCATTGATTGGGTAAAATAATGATTCGTTTATTGGTTTAACTAAGAAAATAACATAAGAAAGATAAGAATATTATTTTCTATTTCGACTTCACGACATGAAGAATACATACAAACTTAAATTTTGCAATGTTCCACCGGCATATTTATTGTGTAAAATAACAAGAAATATTATTATTCACGTCATTGAAAGCACTTTTCCAATTGGAAACATACCCTTATATCAAGCGTTTTCAAAATTAACTTTGAGACACAATTAGAGAAGTCACTCCATATAATCAATACAATATGCTGGATTTGTTTATTTAAAATATATCTTTCATTATGTGTTAGAATGCAGTTTGGAATTAAAATATAATTCTTCATACTTAAAATATCATTCTTCATATTTAAAATATCATTCTTAATATTTCATTCTTCATCATCATTTTTTTTATATTTGAAATATCATTCATCATCAGCATTTATCATATTTAAAATGTCACTCTTAATATTTTATTTTGCATCATAAATCTTCGTATTTGAAATATCTTACTTTATATTTCATCCTTTATCCTCATTTTTCATATTTAAAATATCACTCTTAATATTTTATTCTTCATCATCATTTTTTATATTTAAAAAATCATTCTAAATATTTTATTCTTCATCATCAGTCTTCGTATTTAAAATATCATTCTTAATATTTCATTTTTCCTCATCCTTCTTCATATTTAAAATATCATTCTTATTTAAAATTGCAACTGCTTCAAATAATAATAACAAGCATTATCATATGATTTTGGAATTCTATCATATATGAAATAGTTTTTTTCAAATAGTGCTCTCTGTGTAGACATTATAATAACAAACCGTATTTGAGTAATATTTATTGTACACTCTTATAAGTTCTGGAATTCATTTTCTATCGAAAGGAATATTTTTTTAAAAAAATGCAAACGAATGAAAATAACTGAAATTGGAATTTTAAAAGATTTTAGAAATGCAAAACTTGAACTAAAAGCTTACCTGATTTTGTGAGGACAAAAATGTGAAAGTCTTTGCTATCTGTAACCGTGTAATTTGCACTCCTCATGAAGTTTGTGGATCGGCACAAGTACATTGTACTCTCCGTAGCGTTGATGGTTAACATGGAGTGAGAAAGAGTTGGCTCATCACTTCGAAGCTGAAAATTAATATATCCAACTTAAAATATGTTGAAAATTACTGTATCCAACTTAAAATAAAGATATGCTGAAAATAATATATCCAACTTAAGAATTAAGCTGAAAATTATTTTATCAATCTTGAGTTTTGCTGAAAATCTATAAATAATTTAACTCAAAATTCTATCTGTTATTTACATAAAAAATCTTTAATATACAGTTATTTATCAATGAGGGATAATGTTTCATTCTTTAGAGTTTAAAGTTTAGAGTTTTAACTCTAAAGAATTCAGACAATTCTTTAGAGTTTAATTAGCCTAAAATAAAAATTCTAAATGCATTTATGATTTTCTCAACAATCTAAATATTTAAATTTTGTAATTCTTTATTGAACATTTAGAAATCCTCGTGTACCACTATCACACCGGGTTTACAAAAGTAGACAACACATTGCATACAGATATCATATATAGAACAGCTATTCGCGCATCACATTCGTTTGCACAACCCCTTTTTATAGGGGGTGGGCATTCAAGCCTATCACAGATAAAGAACAACCATTTCCTAACTGGGACTCGAACCCAGGACACCCAGATCACAGGGAAAACGTACTACCCCAGTGCCAAGGCATCGGCAATTTTCTTATTTCAAAAATAATATTTTATCTTATTTGAAAGTCAAAAGTAAAGATATTCCAAATGAAATATTAATTTTTGTTTTGTGAACAGATTAAATATTATTCAATATAATCAAATGAGGATTATTGTTAAAATAATATCACTATTATAATAATGCTTTATTGTTTGAAAAAGTGAATTAACATTTGGTTTTCTTATAGGTGAAATATATTTTAAAGTCCTAGAAATGTTGGAAAACACAATTAATAAATAGCATCTATGATAAATTCCCACTAAAGGATTCAAAATCAGTAAAATATATAATTTCTATTCCTTTTTGTTAATGTTCAGTGCTTAAAACATTTACAGGCAGTGAAAACTAATGAACACTCAATGGTGAAACTATTGCTAGTTATAAAACATTTACAGTTTTACGACAAAAGCATTTCTTGAAACGGGAGCATTGTATTTCGAAAACTCTACCCCACACTTATGAAAACAAGTTATTAGAGTTTAATTAGCTTTTAAGGAAAAGTCCAAATGCGTTTATCTTTTCCAGCACCCGATGTGTTCGCACTCTTGCTTTTAAAAACAACTTTTCACTTACTTGGAAGTCAAAGTTAAGTGCTTCCCGAATAATATATGGACTTCTGTTCTCTCAAACACCTTTTAACACATATTAAAAGTGTGCAGAGCAATGCCGTGTGTCAGAATAGCTGACAGCATAAATACTCTTCACATAATTAAGACTTCTCTGCGCTCAAATAAAGACGGGACGCTCCTTGTAACTACTGCAATTAGCTTTCACTTTTCAGTTCGCTTATTTTCTAATTTTGAACCGAGATCTCCCTCGAATTTATGTCGACGGACATGGAAATAAAAGTTTCCCGTTTGTTTACTCAACTGATGATATTAAGTTCGCGCCATATTCAACTAAAAATTAAGTTTAATTTATGCGCATTTGTAATGAGTGGGCAGATGGTTTGTTGAGAGAAAATTCTGAGCGCCGCTTATTGTTTTTAGAAAGGGAATAAAATCAGCTGCTCTTGTTGACATTAAACTGAATAGTTTTTAACTCACGGCTTACATAAAGAATTAATCCCTCCCGATTTAAATATGAATAAGATATGAACCCTACGAAACTTTTGATCATGAGCATAAAAGCTGTTGTATTCAAGTACTGTTCGAATCAAATAGCACTTAAAGTTGCTCATTCTATGAATCCAGGAATGCCTTAGGTTAGATCGTAAGATTCATGTAGCTCTGATGATGGGATAATAACGTAAATAATTTGAAATAAATAATACTAATAATGCGTAAATGAATAATACAAATAATACTTAAATAAGTAATACGAAATTATTTAGAATATTCTTGACATTTAATTAGGGTTTGAAACTATTCGAAAAAAACAATTTAATCTGTTTCTTCAAAACGAGTCTTTACGTGATGTACAGATTTTCAAATAATGAATTATCCTTTTATAATAAGCTAAATTATTACTTGGAAAAATACATAAGTATAGTAGACGTTTGCTTTCATCTAATTTATAATGTGAAGGATGCTTCTGGTAAATATAAAAATATATTTTTATATATTCATTCATATATTTTATATTTTAAACGGATAGCTTATAATAACTTACAAAGATTTTAGTGGAAATAAAAGCTTATTTATTTTGTGTATTATGTTAATATTAAAAATGTGAAACGTATTTTAAATATTTATATTTAAAGAAAACCCTCCTTATTAACAAGCCTATTATAGTTTGCTAAGCTCTCTATTTTCTGAAATAAAAATAATCCTGGAAACAGATTTAATTCATTCTGTCTTTTTACTCGCCTACTGATAGATAATTTTTTTACGACAAAAAAGGAATAATATCCCCCTTTTGTTTCCATTTTTACTTATTTTATAACTCCATATCGCTTAAATTATCTTTTAAATATTTTTTGAAAAATGTAGCATCCTAAAATCTTCAGCATATAAACTAAAACTGAAATTTTCCAAAGTACGATTAATTTTAATATCCAAATTTTGCGAGATTAAGTAATAATTGATTTTTTTTTGTAACTGATAATGATATCCTTTAACTAACAATTTCGGATGTGACATGATCTGAGACTTTTTTGTTCGTACGATATAAAAATTATAAAAATATTTGTTATTGGTTACAAAAAATTCAGTTTTTATCCATTTATTGCAAAATTTGGAAAATTGTATTTATTATTAAGTAAAAAAAAACATATTTTAAAACTTCTTTATTATGCTGATTTTTTTTTTAAATTTCACTTTAATGTCTTTCATAATTTTCATTCTTTTTAATAGTACAGTATTATAACTATCAAAGAATTTTGAAAATAATTTTTGAAAAATCAATATTAATTCCAATTACCAGGAATATACAATGATTTTTTTTATCTTGGTCTCTTTCATGTTTACAAGCAGGAAATTTTGAAATTATTTTTAATCCACTTGAGATCAAATTTAAATTCTGAGTCATTATATATTCCTGTTAAATTTTTAATTTTCAAAGATCTATAAGTTAAGCATTTAATTTTTAAGTATTATTATTTGATAATATTGCTGTTTATTATTATTGTATAATATTGTAATTTATAGTTTTTTGAAAATTAAAAATTTACCAAGAATATACAGTGACACAGAATTTAAATCATTCTAAATTTAATCTAAAATGGATTAAAAGTAATTTCAAAAATTTATACTTTTAAACGTGAAAGAGACCAAGATCAACAAAAGCAAGTATAGAGCGGTTAACATCAGCCCAAATGAAAGATTTCTTTTCTATTTTGCTCATTTTTTTTGCAATGCCTTTTCTAGAAAAATAGTCAAAAGAATGATATTAGAGGGTTTGCGACTAAGTACGCTGTAGTCTTTTGGTCTCAGAGATCTAGGAATAGTTGTCGCAGTTATGAAAAAATTCTCATATAAATTATTCCACCCAGCGTTTCTAGCATGCTTTCTTGTTTGCCGAAAAAGAAACTAATCGCTCGAGTCACGGGAACGCCGTCCTTATTCATCTTCCTTTTATTTGAGCGTTGATAGATATTTCGAGCGAATGATTCTCTTTTCTCTTCTTTCCTTATGGATGAGGGGCATTGCTCACAGTGCTGCTGGGAATCAACGAGATTTATGGACAGTTGTGATAGATTGTGCAGACCGAGAGAGAGAGAAAGGAATTTATTGTAAAAGCTGAGTATTGATTTTTACAAACGAAAGTCAAATAGAGCTCTATTTCGAGGATTCACCTCAAATAATTACTGAGCAAGAATTGCCTCGATGCTTAATATTCTATAATTGGTGTGCAAAAGCACTTAATTACATAATACGCTGTGTTATTCTTATTTTAGTAAGAGTACTTAATCATATTATTAGTAGTGTTACATTATATGAAAGAGTACTTGATTGCATGATACATTATGTCATGCCTTAGTATTAGCAATAGTACTTAATTATATTATAAATAGTGTTACGTCGTATGAAAGAGTACTTGATTTCATGATACGTTATGTTATGTCTTATTGTTAGTAAGAGTACTTAATCATATTATGAGTCGTGTTACAACATATGAAAGAGTACTTGATTGTATGATACTTTATGTTATGACTTAATGAATTTAATCACATTATAAGTAGTGTTAAGTCGTATGAAAGAGTCCTTGATTTCATGATACTTTGTGTTGTGCCGTATTTTTAGTAATTGTACTTAATCACATTATAAGTAGGTTTACTTCGTATGTAAGAGTAAATCATATTATAGGTAGTTTTATGTCGTATACAAGAGAACTTAATTATATTATAGGTAGTTTTATGTCATATGTAAGAATACTTAATCATATTTTAGATCATTTTACGTCTTTATGTAAGAGTTATGTTATGACTTATTGTTAGTAAGAATAAAACGTATTATAGGTAGTGCCAGACCATGCATAAGATTACTTAATCATATTATAGATAGTGTTATGTCGTATGTTCGAATACAAACATATTATATATTGTGTTACTTCGTATGTAAGAGTATTTGTTTGCATGATATGCTACGTTTTATCTTATTGTTATCAAGAGTACTTAATCATATTATAAGTAGTGTTACATCGTATATAAGATTATTATAAGTACTGTACGTCATATATAAGATTATTTTATTATAAGTAGTTATATGTCAGATATAAGATTAAATCATAATATTAGTTGTGTACGATGTATGTAAGAATTATGTCATGTCTTATTGTTAGTAAGAGTATTTAATCATATTATATGAAATGTTACATCGAGTATAATAGTACTTAATCATATTTTATGTTGTGTTACGTCGTATGTAAGTGTACTTAATCATATTCCACATAGTATTACTTCGTAAGTAAAAGTACTTGATTGCATGACAATGTTATGTCTTATTGATAGTAAGAGTGCTTAATTATAGCATATGGGGTTTAATAGTATTAAACTACGTTCTATATGATGTTACGTCGCATGTGAGTATTTAATCTTATTATATGTAGAGTTACATCGTATATAAGACTTCTTAATCATATTATATCTATTGTGACGTCGTATGCAAGACTACTTAATTGCATTACACGTTAAGCAACATGTTATGTAAGAGTACTTAATTAGTTTCTACATCATGCGCAGAACGAATTTAATAAAGAATTGTTATGAAGTAACTTGATCAATTTAAATTTTAATCGAGGGAAGTAGCTAAATTTAGCTGTAGAAATATCTTGAAAAAAATCTGCTACACATACAAAAATACAATAAAATTCATAATAAATAAGATAAAATATAATTTTAGAAACAATAAAACAATTTACAGTTGGAAAAATAGAAAGAGATAAAAAGAAGCTTGAATATATATTTTTGTAGTTGATTTTATTAGTTTTCTATATGCTGGTTTATCAATTTTGTCATACCGGAGTTGGAAATATTATATTTGTAATAAAATTACATGATCATGTAACACTTGCAAGATAATGCAACAATTACGTCATAAATGAACTATTATCAAACAACACCTACACCTTTCCTTTTTATGCTGAAATAAATATTATTTAATGCAACAAATGAGAAATAAATAATAAAAAGTTAAATAGTTTACATTACAATAGCAATCTAATAAAAATCAGTTCAAACTTAGTGCTTCAGTTGCGCGACAATAAAACTAATATCTCGCGACACGTTTGTGTTTCCTTTCCACACTGAAGTAAATATTTAGTTCATTTTTTTATAATTTCATTAATAATATTAAAAATGTATATAAGTATCCATAGCAATACTAATAATTAACATTATTCAATTATTTAATGTAGTTATAATGTTATAAAAAGATTAGCATTGGTTTTTAAAATAAATTAAAGTTTTTAAACAATTGCACAGTTGCTTTCTATTAATTTTGTCATTGTATTTATTAATTTTCTTATAAAATATTTTTCATAGTACGGATAAAATTTAAGAAATGAATTCAATTGTTTTCCATTTGTCGTAGATCATAAGGAAATACGCTTTTTATCATAAGTAAATATTTAAAACTGAAAAATTGGATATGTACATTCTGAAAAACATTAGACTTATGCAAAATAAATAGCTAAATGAAAAAAAAATAATAATAGATATATAAATAAAGGGAAATATTTTTTATACACAAGAAATAAGCATTTCGTAATAATAAATATAGTTAAAAAAATTTATTAAGAAAAGATGGGAATACTAAACAAAAAAATGTGTTTTAAAGACTTAAGAATTGAATTGATGCAGCAAATCTCGTGTTTCGTTTTGCTTGGATAATATATGGCTATTTGCCAATGCTGAAAGCATTAAAAAAAGTAATCATGAAAAGTACTCATAAATTTCATCTGAAAATAAATCACCATTATTAGCATGCTACTTAAATGGGGCTTTTATATGAAATTCTGTTCAATGGATTTTTAAGGGCAATTCTATTTTTAAAATTTGGGTAATGAATTAAATGCATGGATTTTTATCAAGAATTGATTTGAAAACAGGAATAGAAAGACAATAAAAAGTAATCGATATGTGCTGTTCCAAAATAACCCAAGATTGTCTGTTATAAAAATATTGCGTTATTAGCCATCTTATTATTTGAGCATTTATGAAATTTGAATTAATATAATACCTAAAGGTTATTAAACTAATATCTATAAAGTGAAAATTGTCTTTTAAGTAGTCTTAATAACTACTACAGACCCATTTCTTGATTATTATTGACATAAAAAATGCACTTTAAAAAACATAAAGCTTTAAAAAGGTGTATAGCATAGAAACCATTTAAGAAACTCCTTATTTTTGGAAGCTGCCAAGATATTTTTTTCAAAAACTCGGGGGAAAATTTTGATTTTTTTCATAAATAAATAGAACTTTAATAAACTTTTATATAAAATCTCTATTGGAAATATTTTTCAAATGTTGAAAAGACCGTCGAATGCTTATTAGAGCATTTTTTGCATTTGTTACATTTCATCCTGATTTTTTATACTAATAAATAATCCACCAATTCCAAGTTGCAATATAAAAGAAAAACAACTGTATTTACGGTTAGAAAGATATATCCTGCTTCTAATCTGCTTTGTTTCTTCCAATTTGTTGATCAGAAGAAAAAAATATCGTCTGATAACTCTTAGCACCGACAGTTTAATTAATTTTATCTCTATGGTTTAGTTTAGCTCATGCGTAGAATCAATTTAAACGTATGGGTTTAAAAACTGTTTATTCAAAAGGAGATAGCAAACACGATATTAAAAATGCTTTGTTTCATCGCTTTCATAGTCAGATGGTAGAATGGTTAAAAGAGCGGAGTTGTATTTATGAGAATTAAATTGCTCTTTTGCTTGGAGACAATTTGAATCCACTATTGTATTTCAAGTACAAAAAAAAGAGAGATCAATAATATAAATTTTAAATAAACATTTTGTTATAATACATTGAAAGGACGTTGAATTTTGAAATCAAAGAAGAAAATATTAAAATTGCAGTAATAATCATTTCCTAGTTAAAATTACCTTAAATTCAATCTCCACTTCAGAAAATTATCTTTAGTTTTTCAAAAGAATTTCACATTTAGTGTATTTTTAACAAATTTTATTACAACAAAACAGGTTCAATATAGCGGCCATCATAATTCCATTTGGAATCGAATGATAGCATGTTCCACAGTTGACTACATCAGGCATGTTAATCCCTTTCGAGCTGAATTTTCGTGCAAGATGGAGCTCCTCCGCACATTAGACGTTGTGTAAAGGGCGTTCTCCATAAACATTTTACAGAAGAACGTGCCATTAGCCATCACTTTCGTAATCTGTGGCCTCCCCAATCTCCAGACTAAATCCATGTGACTTTTGACTTTGGGGACATTTAAAAAAAACTGGTAAGTCATGATAATCCAAAAGTTTTATCTGATTTAAAAAGTACTATCTCGCAGCGTGTTCTTATTATTTCCAAAAACACATTACCGTCAAATGCGCAACATGCTATTTTACAATTCTATATGGTAGTGCAAATGATAGTCGTCATGTTGAGCATGTTTTGTTGTAATTAAATTTGTCAAAAATATACGAAATGTATAATTCATTTGAAAAACTACTCCTGGTGGCGAAATTTTGTACCTTTTTTTTTCTCAAAGTAATTCTTATCCCTTTATTATGTTCTATGCAAAATTTCATAACTTCTGAACAATAGTTTCACCAGATAGACAGCTTTCAAAGTAGGGTCGTTTAATTATGGACACCCTGTATTATAACATTCGGAAAGAGAGCAGAATAATAGGCTAACGTATTGTACTGGTAAAAATTTTACAAGAATTCAAAAGAATTTGGGACATTGCATAAGTATTAGAGCCTACCATTTATTACAACATTCGAAAAGAACACTGGGTTTTACACTAAAACCTTGTGATAGTGCATATTTTGGAAACGTCAGAAAGAAACATGGTCTCCAAGTTAAATTTCGATTCATCCTCTGCAATTCATTCAAATTCAATGGAGCGCGTTTCCCACATTTGCCTGGAGTTCTTAAAGCAAAGCAAGAGGCGAGCCCGGCGAAAAGAGCCGGATTAATAATCCTCTTTGATTTTGATGATTGCGTGAGCAGGGGAAATTACTCATTGTTGCGTGCCTGGAGAAAACCAATTAAAGAGAACTTGAGTGTACTCTATAGAGCAAGAGAACAGAAAGCACTTGTAACTGATATTACCCAAGAACCAAGAATCTTAATTTAAAAGTGCAACAATAAGCAAAGTTCGAAATTCTTGTTTAATGCGGAATTCTTCTCTAATAGACGGAAAAGTGTGTTTGAAATAGGTAATGAGTTATGAATTATTAACCAAGACGAATAAGGATAACTTCTTCCGAAAAAAAATGACTATTTAAATTGCCTTTTGGTGTTAAAGATAAATTACTGTAGAATGAGAGCTAATATTTTAAAAATTTGGATGCATTTTAACACGTAAAACAACATTTAAATGAAAGCTAAGGATTGAATTTATCATAACTAGATTATCTTAGAGGTGATTTTTATTTCATATAAATGAGATCATTACTATTTGAATTGCATTAAGATTGATATACAAATTTAATATATTTAATAGGATTAACTAGATTTATTGTTTAATTTTCACTAAATTTCAAGTAAATGAGTTTATATAAAAATAGACTGTATGTTCGGAGATTTTTTAAAAATAATATTAATTTTATTTATTGCATCGATGACAAATACATCATAGTAGAATAATAATATAGACATTGATAATTAATTCACATCAAGATTTATTATATTTTAGAGAAATAAAATACATCTACATTTTGTTTCTAGTAATTTTTTTACTACTTTTGGGGATTGTGTCAATGCAAAAAGTGTCCTTTAAGAAAATAATAAAATTGAATTTATAAAGAAAATAATAAAATTGAATTCAAACCTTATTTGAAGTGAAATTTATTAGAGTTAGATGAGAGAGATTAGGAAAAAAAACTTTTTTCCGATTATACAACTTCAGAATTTATTATCATGTCAGAAAATAATGTTTTTTTTTGGGGGGGTGAGGTTTTTGTTGTCAACAAAAATCCGTAGACAAAAAATTAAAAAAAAATTATTATCTGCACGAGCATCTCAAAAAATCAGCTTTTAATAACGTGTTACTTTTGAGAAAAAAAAAGTTAATGACTACGGAAAATAAAACCCAAGAAAATATCATTTTGAGCGCTTGATAAAATGAAACGAAATAAATTAGAAATGGGATATTTTTCAAACAATCAATGCGAGGCGAAGTTTTTTAGATCGTTTGCAATTCTAAAGTGACTCATTCAATTACACAATTAAAATGAATAAAAATATAATTTAACTTGCACGAGCACGAGGTGCTTGGTCGTTCAAGAAGTTATGTTCTGGCATGACACAATGAAATATGCATAGCATACTTCATTTTAATCTTCCTAATAATTTCATTGTTTATTTTATGAACTAAAAAGGATGTAGAAATCATGAAAACACAGTAAAATATAGCATTCTGTATAAAAATCTAAAAGAAAAGAATTATTATTTCAAAATGCTACTTTAACAAACTATGTAGAACTTTTTTTAAATCTTTACTGCTGAATTTCTGCTGTAGTTTAAGACTTAAAAAAAAGTTAACGAAATTTGGTGATACAATAAAGATTTGAAAATTTTTTAGTCATGAAACGTAACAATACTGAACTCAAATGTTGAGAATAATTTCTAAGAGTTTTCGTTATTATGAGTATGGAGGGAAATAAAACAGTGATTACAATAAGCGTAATTTCTTGTAAATATGATGGAAATTAGGTACTTCCGCATTATCCGGGAGGCAGAAAACCATACCCAAAGAAATTTGGCTGAATTCTACATTATTTGACAATTTTTTGCTTTAAAATCGCTTTAGAGAATTTTGAAGAATTCTACATTATTTGGCACTTTATCGCTTTAAAATCACTGTAAGGAATTTGGCAGAATTCTACGTTATTTGGCGATTTTTCGATGGCGACTGGCTAAGGATAAAGTACCGAAAATTATGCTTACTTTCAGAACAGGAACTAAGAAAGTCGACCTTTATTGTAGAACAGATTTGCCTATGGTAATTGCACTGACTTTATAATGGTGTTGTCGGTGTAGTATCGTACATGTTTATTATAAAAAGGGGCATTGTATCATGAAAAAAAAAATGAATAATATATTAATCTTTATATTAACACGAGTTGTTAGATTTCTAGAATTGCATTGATAAATGAGTAAATGTACAAAGAAACTTAAAACTCTGCTATACTGACACAATCATTTTCTTATCCTTTGAAGTGGTTTTATTTTATGCCGATAAATGAATATTCTCATATAGAATAACTTGGAGAAATTCCCGTTGGAATGTATTGGAACACATATCTTCGTCATACGATTTGGATATGGGGAAAGGCATTGAAACATCCTGGTTATAGAGACTACGAAGTCACTGACATTACACGAAAATGTTTTCAATATCAGTCAGATAAATTTACGAACAAATTGTTTATTGCTTGATAAACTAAAAAAAAGTGCTTTAAAAATTTGGACTATTATTTGTAAAGATAAATTATGTCATTTCACACGTGATCCTTGTTTCATTTTCCTTCTATCCATTTTTTAATGTTCTTAATGTTCTGAATAATAACTAAATTTCTTTATTAAGCTTATCTAAACATTATTATTTTAGCCTCATTTATGTTTTGAAGGTAGTGGTTCTGAACCGATATGTAATTTTAAGCCATAGTGAGATGAAACAAACACACACACAAAAAAAACCTAATGTCATACTAAACTATACAGTCATACTAAAGAGCTTTGAAACAGTATAAATGACATAAATTTAATTTTAAATTGTATGCATGGAGATATCTTGTAGAATTTATGACTCAATTTAGCAATCTCTTGAGAATTAAATCAAAGTCTTCATACCAGATATCCCAAGTTCTATATTTATCAAAATATCGTTTTTTAAAATTATCATTACCATTTAAAATAAATGATGTTTATTTTAAGCCATCTTTCTATTTAAATTTCAATTTTAAGAAATTAACCAAGAGCAACATTCATGAAATCTTGTTGGTTCAAGAATCACTTAGTATTTATTTATTGTTGATTCAATTATTGTAAGATACAATCCGTAAGATAAATCTCGAGTTTCACCCAGAAATTTTTAATCTATAAAATTATTTATTTTAGCTCATTCTTTTTTTCCTTCGGCACTCCTATTTGAATGTATCGCAATGTTGGCAATCATTCTTCAACAAGACATATTAAATAGCTTTATTAAAATAAAACCAATAAGAATAAATATTTATTTTTATATACATTTAGAATTTTAATATGCCCTTTTATTAGATTTGGGATTAACATGTGCATTCCAGTACACTTAGATTTATGATAAATATGTGCATTTAAACAAAATTAGATTTGTAATTAACATGCGCATTTTAGCATACCTAGATTTGTGATTGACAAGTACATTCCAGCATACTTAGATTTTTTATTAACATATATATTCACGCATACTTAGTTTTGGAATTAACACGTGCCTTTCAGAGTAGATTTGGGATTAACATATACATTCTCATATACTTAAACGTGTGATTAACATGTGCATTCCAGAATATTTAGATTGGTGAT
>JAOUZG010019159.1:4782441-4801130 GCA_026289955.1 Argiope argentata
CGATAGTGACAACCAAGAAATGGATCGTATCGACTTTTTTACCCACTGGCCTCGTTCAATTGGAGAAGAGCCCCTTAATTCTGAACGGAAGTACTCTCTAAGATCTCCGTTTACGTCAGAGTAATCGGATTGTCGTCTGTCGAAGCCCCCAATCTCTTAAGCTCTCTCTGGTACATTATGGAAAAAGGGAAAGAAGAGGCAGAATTGCTAGATGGGGGATTTTTTTCCCTTTTCCGTATACTGCATTTTAGTCTTTTGGTGCATATGGTCTTGTCCTGCCTCTTACAATAAACATATGATTTTTTTCTTTATTTAGCTTTATAGCAATTTTAAAGTGATATGGGTATTAAGGTTTCAATGTTTTTCAATCGATAAAGAGATTATACGTTCCTCAATGACTTCAATATATGAAATATTATTAAATGTGAGTATTCTCCATTTTCGAATATTTGGGGAACTCAAAAGCAATTCTTAAGATATGCGTTTTAGGATAAATCTTCTGAGATGGGTTCTTTGGAGTGAAGATGTATGACCCCCTTTGATATGCATTTGAGAACATAGAAAGAGAAGAAAGCAAACGAAAAAATTAAGTAAAGGGCATTGTTAGTGCAATGAATATACCTAATATAAAAGAATTTAAAAGTCATTGTAATATGTTATTTCAATCATAATTATGATTCATATTGTTTTGTGGTTTGCAAGTGATAATAGAAGTGTAGTAAACAATAATAATTTTCTTTTGTTAAATGACAGCTATGTACATGAGAATATGCAGCTATGTACACATGACTTGCTATATACATGAGATAAAATATAGAAAATTTCTGCGTGATAATAAACTACCGTTTTCGCAGATATTTATTTTCTTCTCTATTTTTTCTTTCATGCATTGACGAAGTATATAAATAAAAACTTCTGTGACCGTACAAAATTTTGAGCTCAATATTTTGGAGAATTTTTCCTTTCTTGAACCTCCCTAAATTCTATAAACATATTTTTGGAATTATGCCTGTAAACACGATAACTAGAAATCGTTTTAAATTAAACGGATGAAATTTGGTTTATGGTCTCTATTCCAAATTTGTGTATTTCTGTGTTGGAGGAATTTTGAACTGAATCCAATCCGAAGAATTCTGTCAATTCTGATGTCCAAATATAATTTAGCATAATGACTACAAAAATAAGAAAGCTAGATGTATAAAATTCTATACACGAATTTGGTCTTAATAATATTATCTAACTAATTAATATCTAAAATGTTAATAAATGTCAAATTTTGGACTTAATATGTTAAGGGATTGAAAGTCCATCAATTTATGCTTTCAAAAACACAAATAACTCAAAGATGCAATGACTTAAATATATGAAATTTAGTATGTGATTAGAATTGTAGTTCTAGCCTAAATTTTATTTTTAATTGACCGAAAAACAGGCGTCTAAATGCATTAAAAATATACTTTCGTTTCTCTGACGTTTGTTTATTTGGCGCATTTCGGGGATTTATTAACAAAATAAACTCGCCAAATTTTGTCTTCAAATTATCGGAAAATAAGCGTCCAAATGCATCCAAAATATACACTCGTTTTTCTAATGTTTGTATATTTTACGAATACCAACGATTAATCGCCAAATTAAACACTCCGAATTTTGGTTTTATTTGACTGGAAAGCAGGATTCCAAATGCATCCAAAGTATACAATCGTTTTTTTTGATGTTTGTGTATTTTGGCGCATCTCATCGATAAATCGCCAAAACCAGCGTATTCTAATAGAATTTTTCATAATTTTTTCTCGCCAATAACCTGTGATTATTAATTTAAGAAACTACATTTATTAGCGAACATGCGAAAAAGTTTCAGGGATTTCCTTCGCGATAATTTCACTCTATTTTAGTGTCATTCATTTTCTCTTATTTTGAATTGTATTTACTAAAGAATGCTTTCATGATTATTTTTAATTACGATGTTTTGAACAAGAATTTTTAATTCTAATCATTACGCATATAATTTAAAAACTATCACATTAACAAATGACTTTGAGATTGAATTATTTTTTAATGAAGAATATAATCGATTTCTTTTTAATGATGTTTTCATTAGGAAAAAAAACCATTAAACGGTTTTTGATGAATTAGTTCTCCATTACCTCGAGGCTGTTTCTTATTTGTAACATTTCAGAAATAGTAACAAAATTTGAATAATCTGTCTAATATTATAATGCTTAGTAGTGATTATAAAAATAATGTGAATTAGCGAATATAATATAAATAATCAAATTACAACAAGTTATAATACACAGATAAAAATTTTAAGACATATCATTTATTTATTTATGTTTATGTTTGTATTTAATTCGGATTCACCAGCGTTATTTATTAAATGAGCATAATTTGAATTCTTATTTTTTTAACTCATTGACTAATTTTTTTTATATCTGGAAGTTATATGTGAATGTGATATCATTTATAATTCAAAAAGAAATGCATTTTATTTGTTACAAGTGAATAAACAAAAAAAAAACAATTTATTCTCAATTTTTATCAAAATTAGGAATTTTTAATTCGAATTAAATTTATTAAGAATTTTAAATTGCCGAACAAAACTTATTCGGTAATAGTTCGTAATCATTCAATTTAAATTCGATTTCAGAACCTTGCGAACCAAATTGATTGACTTAAATCGTTAAGCGGAACTAAAACTGATTTAAATAGAGTAGTGAGATTTGAATCATTGTTCAAATACATGTATTAAACAGATATGTTGCAGGATTTTCAAAGAATTGAGTATTCAAATACTATCAACAATCTTTATTTTCATTCTAGAATCCATAAGTAACTGCGAAAGAGAGCGTTTAGAGCGCTTTAAAAAATAAATCCTTTATTGCGTTCCTTCTGCTTTGATTAATGCTTGCTCTTAATGCTGGTGGGTGAGAACCTCCATGAAAATATTTTTTTTTAATTTTTAAAAGTTATAGGTATTTATCATTTTATTTTATATTTTATCATTATGTAATTTAAGGATCTTGTTTCGCTTTAGGAGACAACAGGTCATCATTTTAATTATAGTACAATTTGATATTTAATTTTTGCATGCATAATAATATATATACAATATTTTAACCATACGTAAGGCTCAGTATAGTCAAAACTGGCTCTTGCGCCATTAAACCCCACAAATCCAATCCATCCTTTTGCTCTGATTTAGTTTATAAAATCGGAAGAAAGATCTACCTTATTGAAAAAATATTTGGAACGCACCTGTTAATAAAAATTCTTTCATTACCTTTATTTTTTTAAAAAAAATTATTCTTTGAAAACTCAATTGTTTGAGATGCTTAAAAATGTAGTTCGGGTAAACGTTTTTTGAAGTATTTTCTAACATTTTTCATGGTCATTTAGGAAAATTTCTTTCAGTCTGTTTCAGATTTCATTACACGATTTTAGTTTCATTCTTTGATCCTTGAGCTTCTTATTATTTTTAATATCAGAGTACGATTTAGATATCATTTTATTAAGGTTTTTAATAAAGTGAAATTTTAATTTTATTAAGGATAAATTTTATTAAGGATATTTAACTTACATTTTTACCATATGCCTTTCGCAGTTTGACCCAATTAGGTTTTTATTCCGTTTTTTTTTTTTTAAATTCATCAAATCAGATTTTTTTCGTTAAAAAAATATGATGAAATTCACAATCTTATCTTGGTCACTCTGCTTTCGGTACTTAAATTTATTTCACTTAAACGATAAAAACTTGTCACCACAATTATAAATATCTCTTCGAAACTAACAAGACAGGGTCTCTTATAAGACTGAAGTACTTACGGGCACGCCATTTTGCCACCACGTAATTTCTGGAGGTGGTTCACCTTCTGCTGTGCACTCAAGGATAACAGGAGCACCCCACGTGACGTTGTACACTGTCCTTCCACCTCTTACTTTGGCTGGAACTGGAAAAAGGAATTTAATTAATAAGAGGAATACTTTTTTTTCATTCTTCCACTCCCAATATCATAAGGAGAAGAAAAAGAATAAATTGAGAATAAAAAAAAAATTTCACCAGAAATTTTTTTTTCTGACTCTTCTTTGTCAGTTTATGAGCTGGTGAATTCCTTCATTTATTGAGTTTTATTGAAGTTTTCGAGAATTCGATGGCAACGAAAGAAAAAGCACTAGAGAGTTTGAAGTTTTTCGTCGTTTCAATCGACGACATGTTATTAATTTTTTTTCTTCATATGTTTTCTCTAAAGATAACAGAAAGAGGTTTGCTGCCGGATGAATTTTGATTTTTCTTCTTCTAATTTCTTGTTATTTCTGCTCATAAAAATGAATTCGCAATAAAAAAAATCCTGTTTTTTTATTTCTTATTTAAAATTAAAGAATGAAGTGACATCTATTAAAATTAGAGAGGAAAGATTTTAGAAATAACTTGATTAAGAGTCTCCTGAAAATGTTTTTATTAAATATTATTGTAATTTTTTTTATGAAAATCCCAATTATTTTAACGGGTGTTTGGAATGTAAAAATTTAATTCAATAAATAGTATCGTGTTGGGGAACAGTCACTTTTATTTTTAATTATAAACGTTGTCAAGAAATTTAATTTTTGTATTTTTTTTTCTTCCTAAATAATCTCAACCTTTTCTATTCCAAGAAATATAAGAAGAAAAGTAATCACAAAACAACAAACAAAATCCAAATGAAAAATCCACTCCATAATTTATTTCACAGTATTTTATGATTACCACGAAATAAACAATAAAATTTTATCATTCTATACAATATTTTTCATACTTATGATGCTGCTTCAATTTTTTAGTGGGTATTAGTAATTTATAAACAAAATACTAGATATTAACTTAATTATCACTGAAATCTAAGGAGTTTAAAAAACTATGATTAGTTAAAAAATATATAACAATTAATTGAATTAACTACTAAAGTATTGTAACAAGTAATATAAAAAAATTAAGTCAATTCCTACTGAGGTCAATGAAGAAATATTTTATTTAAGTTATTTTTTATTATAAAATTATAATTAATATAAATAATTTATAAAAAAAAAAAATATTGCTATCGCAAGAACTGAACTTGCATTCGTCACCCCTTTACTTGGAAAATACAGAAATCCTTACATTTTTACCGATTGAGCTACTGCCTGCTAATTTCACTTTTCGCTACAAATAGCTATAATTCTATTTAAAGTATTAAAAACTAATTAAATTTAGTTAATGAATACATATAAAAAAACTGTATTAACATCAAATGTTATCCATTATTACATCCAAAGTTTGAATACTTTCCCAAGAAAGTATTCAAAGAAAAAATATTATAATCGTCAGAAATTCGAGTTCCAATAATATAATGTATCTCCGTGTCCCAGAATTCCTTAACCGTTTAACAGTTTTGCCCGTATGTCGTATGTGCATCGATTTATTGGATTTTGATAGCTGCAAGCTAAAAATAAACTACATAATCACTATGAATATTTTAATTATTATATTAACTATTATTTAATCATTATGAATAGTTTAATGATTATAATTCAATATGAAAATTATTTCGAATTCATAGATATACCATGTATTAAATGGATTTCCATTTGAAACAAAATAAAAAAATAGTCTAAAAATAGAAAGTGTCATTTTTTAGATAGTAAAGAAAATAAAACAGTTAAGTGGTTAACTTCTAAAAACATATTTTTGAGTTATATTTGTGCATTTATGCACAAGATAGCTCAAAAGCACTAGAGTTAGACGTAAATTCTTAAATTAAATAATTGAAAAAACATATATAATGTTAAATTACATAATATATGTTTTTTCTCCCATCAGATAACAGATTTCGAATCCCATTCTGATGAAATCTTAATGCATCTATCCGAATACGAAGTAAAATGATGACTAAAAACAAATAAGAATAGATGGGTCAAATTTGGTACACAGATATATCCTCTAAAATATCCATCTGTAATAAATTTGATAACAAATTTTTCTACAGGTTGCTCGTCTGTCAACCCGTATTTGTACATGAATGTAAATGAGGTAACTCAAAAACGCAATGACTTAAATAATTGATATTTATGTAATTAAATTTTAAGGTCAAATTTTTAACAGTCTAAAATATACATTCAGTTTTATTTTATTTGTAAATTAACTGAAACCCATTAATTTTTTACCAAATACCCATTGTTTCCAGTAACCATTGTTCACCAAGGACAACGTTTTTGTTAACCATAATGTAACAAAGTGCAAAACTCTTATATGATTAAATCTGATTATATAATCGTGACTTTAACAGCATTCGCAACAGCCAAAATTCACAGTTTTATGCGGGAATCGGCATATGTATAATATTTTTTATTAAAGACTATGTGGGAAACTTTCAAGGAGACCACTCCACTTTTTTTCTTAAACAGAAAGCTAGTTTGTTTCTTCTAATTGATAATTATTTAGTTTGGTGTTATTATTATCTTGTCAGAACATGATGTTGTTTTGGGAATGAGGTTTGTGGCGATAACAGAAATCTGTAGTCGAAAAATAAAAATTTTATTACCTGCACGAGTATCTAAAAAATCAGCTTTTAATTAAGGGTTGCTATTTCATTTACAAAAGCTTTGATTAAAAAAATAATTTAATAACTATAGCAAATAAAACCTAGAAAAATGTCATTTTGAGCACGTGATTATACAAAATGAAGTAAATAGGAAATGCGATATTTTTTTTAAAACAATAAATGCGAGACTAAGTTTTTTGGATCGTTTGCAATATTAAAGTGACTCCTTCAATGATACAATTAAAATGAATAAAAAGTTATTTAACTCGCACGAGCACGTGGTGCTTGGCCGTTCAAGAAATTATTTTCGGACATGATACATTGAAATATGTATAGCAGATTTCATTCTAATCTCTTTTTTTGTATGTGTGTTATTATATGTTATTGGGTAGGTGCATAATTATGAGACGTTTTTAAACTTTATTATCAGACATTCTTGAACAATTTTATTATGATAAAGGGAACATAAAAATTCAACTGGAAAATTTTACATGGTTAATCAAGAAATTCAAAAATTGCTTCAATAGTCTAACGCTAATTGAATGATCCATATTGAAGTTGTCTGCCAGAATGCGAGATGTCAAGGTTTCTTCTTTCTCATCTGCAAAAAGTGCCTGGTTGTCGAAATCTCATGGTCGACTTTTCTCTGGCTTATCTTCTAAGCTATTGTCGCCATATTTGAAATTGGCTAGTTATTCCCTGCATCGACTTTCATTGATTTGACCCTCATCATTAGTACGTTGAAATCGCGAATTGATAACGTAACAAATCTTATATTATGTTATTGACATGCAATTTTATAACCTAAAAGAATATTTTCATTCATAAATTTATAAAAACTGTAAATTTTTATTAAAATATAGCACGTTAAAAAAACGCCTGATAATTATGCACTAACCTAATATTATTGTCTATCATAAAATTTATTGCTAACGTCTAATTTTTTTGAAGTTTTTTTTCTGTAAAAATAATCTTTTACTAGATAACCAAACTATTTAAAATATTAAAATTTGTAACAATTATGTATTTAAAAAATATTTTTAAGAGCGATTTATTATAATGACTCATACAATTGCATAATAAACTATTACTTCAAAGCTTTATTTTTTATAAATACTTGAAATTTCTTGCCATTATAGCAATTTATGAATCAAATATTTCACTCTCATTGTATTCCTCATTTTTTTTTCTGTAGAATGTTGATATTTTTTAATACTTTATACAAATTAAACCAGCATTTTTTGTTTTCTTAAAATTCGAATCCTTAAAAAATCTCTGGAGATCAAACTTTTTCTCCAAAACTTTCAAAAATTCTTTTCTGAACAAATTAATACTTCGAAATAAAGTTTTATAAGTCTTATTTTTTTCATTTGTGGCATAAGCTGCAAGTCTAATGTTTCTTTCAATTATTTTACGTACGCCTTCTCATCAAAATTATTTCAAATAAATCTCAATTCTATGTTAAGAAGAAAATGCAGGGTGTCCAAAGAGTTCCCGTACTGATGATTTGAGAATTTATTTTACAAAAGCAACATGTTTAAAAATAATTAATTTTATGCCAATGATAAAATGCATTTTTAACATAACTCAGGAAAAAAATACTGAATTTATTTTTATAATAAATGTTCAAAATGTCCACCCTTTTCTTGGAGACAAAGCTGAACTCGTTTGCGAATGTTTTTTCAAACGCGTTTTGACCTGCTAGGAGTGATTTCTTGGATTCTTTGGGTAATTGTGATTTTCAAATCATCTATTGTTTGAGGATAACCTTCATAAATTTTGTCCTTTAAATATCCCCACAGAAAAAAGTCCGGGATGGTCAGATCAGGGAATCGAGGTGGCCAAAAAATTTTTAAGATAAGTCGATCGTCGAAAAAAGTTTCAAGCATGTCCATAGTTTTATTGCTCGTACGGCAAAATTTAATACACTTAAAAAAATCATGGACAATGATTTTTTAAATTTGGAAATCGGGAAAATTTGGAATTTTTTAAATTTGGAATTGGGAACTTTTTGGGGAGCATCAAATTTTATATTTATACCGGGGTACGGGACACTCGGTATAAATATAAAATTTGATACTTGTAATAAATTTCTTTTATTATTCTTAACCTGAATTATTACCATTATCGCCATAAAATTTGAAACAATCTTTTCGCCACAAATTTATTTTAAATAGATTTATAGTGCGAATTTACATTATTTGAGGGGAACTCGAAGCCAATTTATTTTCGAAATCAATTTTCTTCCTAATTCTTTGCACTAAGGCCAATTTTACCATCACAGGCTTTCATACCTCTTGTCTCATTCGATTTTCTTCCAGCCTGGGGCATGAGAAGCCCTGCAACACGATACACCATCTGGATGCTCAAGATAAATAACAATATCTTACTGCTAACTCAACGAGGATTGGTGAGGAAAAGAGGACCTAATCATACGGTCTTTACCGTAGGCGCTATTTCACTTGTACCAATTTCGTATTTAATACTGCAGGAGCTCCCCCTCTCGGTGGGTGTCTTGGAGGTTGGTCCATTAGCTATATTACGGGGCGTACCTCCCCCGTTGATTCAGTTGCCCCCCTTCCTGTACACCCCCGGGGTTCTGAGTCAGACGGGATGCGAAATAAATGGCATGTCCAGAGGCTATAGATCCCGAAACGCACAGATTTGCTCCTCTCATGCCCTGTTAATGACCGATGGCCAGGGTGGATGGGTCGAGATACGTGTTAAATGGAATGTGACGTTTGTCGCACGATTTCTGCATAAATGAATGAAAATGTTTGCTTTCGTAATGCGAAGTTTTGGAACTCTCATTAATTGTCGAGGGGTGAATTAAGGGCGAAGTTTGAAAAACGAGATGCAGATGGAATACTTTTATATGGAGCAAATCAGTTTCGCACAGCTCGAAGTGCCTGCATATTTTTAGATATGTTTTCTTACCTTTGCAAGAAAACAAAAAAGATTTAATGAAATAATTCACAGCTATTAAGGATATTTCAATATAAAGGGTATTTATTGCAAATAGTGCATATGTTTCATATATATTCAAATTCAAACTGATCGGGATGTTCTTCTGCTACTTTCGAATTGTAGTTTTTTTATTATACCACGTTATTATAATATCTAAATTATTTGTGAGTATATAATAATAAAATCTAAAAGACTTCGATTGTAAGAAAATAAAAAAAAAGATTTAATGAAATAATTAACAACTATTAAGGATATTTCAATGTATATGGCATTATAAATAGTACATATATTTCATATATATTCAAAGTCAGCCTGACGCGGATGTTCTTTTGCTACTTTCGAATTGTTTTTTTTATTATACTACGTTATTATAATATCTAAATTATTTTGGAGTGTATAATAATAAAATCTAAATGACTTCGATTGCCTGTAAATAAAATTTAATTTCTTTCGCGATATTATCTTTAATTGCAGATGCCTTCAAAGGCAGAGATTCATTTTGTGATTACACGGTTTGAATACTTTCTTTGAGATGGCAAGTATGTTTTCATGTGTTTTTTCCCCAATCAAGCACATCGAATATCGATGAAGCACATCGAAATAATCTGCAATTAATTTTTATTACATGAGGCGAATATACAGGTTTAGTTTAGCTTATTTATATTAAAGTCTCATTGTAAAGCAACATTAGGGTTATTTTGGGGCGAACCTTTTAATTTCGAATCATAGTCAGATGACGAGAGGGCCAACTGAGATGGCATCTCCAGACCGGCGGGAGGACGTTTGGTCAAGACATGTTTAACGTGCAGTTGACCCACTTACACGACGGTTCTTCTGTGGAATCGGGTCCCGAACTGGAAACCCTACGGCTCACGAGGCGTATTACCTGGCCACTTCAAATTACCGGTACGTTAGCCCCTTTGGATATGTCAATAAATTATACCAACTAGCTCGATATATTATTTTTTGAAATTATTCTAAGTATTTTTCGAACAATAAGTAATGGCATATTCCTTCCTCTTTCTTTTTCTTAATGGAAATGCTTGCAAAATCGTTTTGAAATTATCCCAAATTTTGTGCAGATTATTTATATGTTTATGTTTGTCTACTCTATTTATACAGAGGACTAATGGATATGCATAAAAATAATGTAGTTTCTGCTTGAATAAAAATTTCTATATTATTCCAATGTAATATTAAAGAAAAATACGTAATGATATTTTGTTTCCTATAATATCATATTAGATAAATGTCGTGTAAATGAAATTAAAAAACCCCAATCAAAACGGTCTTTTTAAATCTCTCAAATACATGCTATCGGTGATACTATTGAATTTAATTTTAAAAAGACGCCAATTCTTAATAAACGTCATACAAATATGTTTTTCTCTAATTTGTCATTGGGTCTTCATGCCATCTTACAGATGTTTTATGTTATTTAGAATAGTCTCAACAAAATTGAGCATAAAACTTGATTGAAATCTTAAGAACTTTGACGTTAATAATTAAGTTTAGTATTATCATTCATTCACTTTACTAAATGTAAACAAAAAAGGTCGGAGAAAGAAAAAGAGAGTAAAGCAATCTTTAGAAGTAACATTTTCAAATAAAAACACGAACCAATTATTATTTTATGCTACATCTGAAAATGTTGATAAAATTTAGCTATTTACTTTTTCGAAAAAGAACATATGATTTTGCGCTCGTGTAGTGCAAAAGAACACACTGAATGTTATAATATTAATCATCATAAATGCAAACGAAAATTATTATAAAAATAAAAGATTGAATTCTTTATCCATAATTTTTTTCCAACTCATACCTGATTTTTGATGAATACTGTTCCAGCCTCTCGAGAAAAATGTAAGTTCTCAATAGATGATGAGTGGTGCCATATTAAGGTGACCAGGAACCTTTTAAAATGAGTTTTTACTATTTTCACTGCAATTTCAAATTTTATGGACATTAAGATTAACACTACAGGAGATGACACGCAAATTTTTAAAGCATTATATTAATTTATTTATGAGTTAGGGGGTTAATATAATATGATATAATATAATTATTTTCTCTAACACTTTTGAAACAAAAGTTGGAATTAATCTTGAAGCTTGAGTATGAAATGCGAAAATTAACCAATATAATAGCTTAAAACAACTGATTCTTTTAAAAAGTTCATGTAGTTTTGAGTTAATACATTGAGTACGAAATATCAAAATTAACCAGACTTCAAGATTAATCCCAAATTTTGTTTCAAAAGGGTTCGGGTGAGTAATAATAAAAATTGGAGTGCTTTCGAACAAATTTGAAGCGTCTGGAATATTTCCCATTAACGTTATTCATCGCTAATATTATATTACATTAACCCCACTAACTCATAAATAAATTAATATAAGGCTTTAAAATTTTGTGTGTCATCTCTTATAGTGTTACTCTTAATACCTGTAAAATTTCAAATTGCTAAGGTGGAAATTGAAAAAAGTCATTTTAAAGGTCCCTGGTCACCTTAAATAAAAAATAGAACAAAAAATATAGAACAGTATTTATTGGGACACCTACTATAATATTTCATGTTTGATTTAAAACTCCAGCCATGGATTTCGAAAAAAATCAACAAAAAAGAACCCCGATTCCATCCCTGATTGTAGGCTCCAGGCAGCAAATCAAAATCTAAAAATATTCCCTGCAGTCACCTGGTATCAAATGCCGCCTTCGATCCTCCTTTCTAAAATATATGTCCCTAATCCACCTCCCAACTGTGAAATACGATAAGTATCCTGCCAAACCTATTTATTCACTTCCATGATCAAAGCCTGTGGTCGCAGATAAATGATGGCTACTTTTCAACACTTCGCCCCACGGATTTCAGCCCCTGCATGCAGTTGCCGCTGAGATCCACACAATACACTGGCCATCTTTCCACGTCGGACTGATACATGGCCGTATTGTGTCCCAACAAACTTTGTTCCAGGAAGAATTTATGGTGGTTACTTTTCCCCTGGTGCGCCGACGCAGTTCCAGCCATCCAGGAACATCATCATCAAGTCTTCCTTTCCCCTCTGCCAAGGACTGAAATTGAAAGAGGCGATTTATTTCTGCTGGAAACGCTGAAAGCAACCTTAATAAAAATTTAGGATCTGACTAAGGAAGATGGAAGCAGTTTGGGTGAGAGGAGAGATATTGGTATTATCCTTTTTTGCTCGCGTCCGGAAGACTCGGTTAATCATCATTTCATTTGGCGAAGTTTTCGAGTGATGAAGGTGAATTTCGCCAAGCTTATCGGGAAATTAGATTTATGAGAGGAATTATAGGAGAATTAAATTAAGAGATCCCTTTTGATTGAAAAATAAGGTCCAAATTTGTGACTCGAGGGATAGGATTATTTAAGAGAACGAAATACGAAGGGTAAATAAAGTATTATTTTAGAAAATAAAATCATTTCATTCTAAGAATTTATTTCATTTGTGCAACAGTTATAAATGTTTTTATTAAATGATTGATTCTTTAGAGTTCGGTTTTAGAACTATATAAGGGCAACATGGCAATTGTTTATATTTATTTCGAAAAAGTATTTATAGATAAAAGAAAATGTGTCATCTTGGGGTGCATCTGTTGGTTTCCAATGAGAAGATTGTTAGAATTAGTCACCAAATGTTGCGAATTTATTTTCGAAGATTAACATTTTTCTTTAGGAGAGATTTTTAAATGTAAAATTAAAATATGCTAAATACCGATTATTTGTGCATTGCTTTCCCAAATATCTTCAAAATAAATCATAGAGAAAAACATTTTATGAGACATTTTAAAGTTATGTTATAAAAAATAATTTTTTCCATGATATCATTGATGTAGTTGCATTCATTTTTACTTAGTTAGAATATTTTAAGAGAATGTCTCACATTGATCTATTAAAAGGCAGACTTCACTGTTGCTTTAAATATTTTATTTTTTATTCCTTTGTTTTGTGGTAGAGCACAAATTTTACATAATATTCTGAGAATTGATTTTTTTGTGAAGCATAAATTTATTATGGATTTATTTGATTTCAAATATACTAACAGATAAATTTAACTGTCAGAAATAAACAATAGTGAAAATTTTGTAGTGTTAGAACAGTAATTGCATCTGATATCATACTTTTCACTTAGCATTTCTTTTTGTATTTCCTTTCCTATAGTGTTTTCTTGTAGTTTCTTATAAAATACATACTGTTGTTGACAGTATAATTTTTTATTTAATCGATTTACAAAAATATTTTATTACGTAAGCAATGTAAAATATTCAGTAGCAAATAAAATTTGTTATTGAATTATTTATTTATTGCATTTATACCACACATAAACAAATTTGGATTTCGATTTTCAGTTTGAGATCATAGCTCAAATTTCAATTGGGATGGGGGGGGGGAGAGAAACAACAGCTATTCAAAATTAGAAACGCGTAAAATGCAATAAACGACAAAGGTGTAAGTTTTCATTTTGAATACGAGTTAAAAAATATCCTTAAGAATTCCAAGTAAAAAATATGCTGCTAAGAACATTAAGACAAATTACGAAGGAAAACAATTAAAGAAATTTTGCTCTCAAAAACATGGAAAAAGTAGCTGTCAAAAGCAGTAATTAAATAATAAAGAAAGTTTAAAACTAAAATGACAACAGCAAAAAACTGATTGTGAAATTATAAATTGTTAAAAATCAGAATCCATATTGTTAACTGAAAGAAAATAAAAATGTTTTTTTTTTTCAGTTTGTTGGTAAAAAAGTGGCTAATAAATCAAAGGTTTATACGAATCTTGCAAATTAAAAAAAAATATAAGACAACTACCTTGTTTTATATCTTTTAAATATATGTATTTTTTTATGCATATATTATATTCAAAATCCCTGTTTAAAGAAATTTATTTTCATTACGCGAAAAAATAGTTTCTTGCCGTTTTTGCAGAAATCTTTATGAATAATTGATTAAAAAGTAAATCTTACAAGAATAATTTATCTAAAATGTTGTAAATCCTTTCAGCCATCCCGGAGACATTTGCCACGGCTGTATTTTAAGTTCTTATTTTTTTTTTTCAAACCTGATGGTCGCATTTGCCACGACTTACTGGTTCCTATACCCGTGGTGAAAATGAGATGAAATTAAATTTAGGCGTTCTCTTGACGACTCTTATCGCTAATTTCCATCATTTTTTTTTTAATTCCATATTTTAAAAAATTCAGGACTGAAAGGGTTAAGTTTGTTTCGATATTGACATTCCGGTTAGAAATTGAATGATATATGATCCAGAATCAAATTTTCAAACTCTATTGGTGAGGATGTAGTACTAGAGTAAGCGTCTCCTTCAAAATTTCCTCGTATCAAATCATAAGAACTTTTTACTTAAAAGCATTCTCGCACGGCAAAATACCGTCTACACTTTCGTGGACAGTCTTCGATTTATGCCTTCAGGCAACCGGCAAAGCAAGAGTTTCGTCATCGTGAGCTTTCAATCAGAATGAAAATGTAGACGATAGTGACGGAAATATTATTTGCAACCGAAATTCAACGAATCATGTGAAACTCACAGCGACGTAGTGTGCCAAGAATGGCGTGATTGACGTCAATTTAGTAGGAGCAATGAACAAAGAGAGATAAATACATCATAAGGTACACCTACATTTTTAGGTTTACCAGACAGCAAATGGTCAAGTGACGTTACTTTCATGGCTGTTTGTCCACAAAAGCGTATAAGGTATTTTTCCATGTGATAAGGCTATAGCGAGTGCATGTCGTGGGACGAACTTGCGACGATTGGGCCTGTAGTTGAGTAATATACAGATTAAGCAAAAAGAACCGTTTAGCTCGAAGGATATTATCTGGCTTATGAGACTAACGCTACAAAGGCCTTTAATGAGATGGCAGCGTTGAAATGTGGTCTTCTCAGAATTCATTGACAAACAGTATCTCTTTTCCTTGAAATTGTATTTAAAATTAACATTTCAATATTTACTGAGAATTTTTTTAAAAATTATTTCAGTATAGTAGATTTGTTTAAAAATACTTTTGCTAATCAGCATTAAACTATCCTAGCGAAGAAGGTGCTTTGAAACTACTCCTTCTAATAATATTTTTTTAAAAAAATTGCTTATTGTGCCATCAGGGCCTGACTAAAGCAGGGGCTTGATTTTGTTTGATTTGTTTGGGGTTTTTTAGACGCAAGAGCGATGATGTTGGCTATACGTCTCCAAACAGGGGCATGTGGGGCAACAGGGGTATGCGGGCCCCACACAAGTAGAGTGGCCCCCCAAATCGAATTGAATTTTTTTAAAGTTTTCTTTTTAAATATATGTTCTTTATTACTAAAGTAGTAAAACAGAGGAGGTCCCAAAGAAGTTTTAGTTCCTGGTCCTAACTAGGCTCACTTGGGCCTGAGTGCCATTTCAAATTCTTAGAGTTTTCGATTCAAATAAAATAATTCTCTCTTAAACAATTTTTAGTTAAAAAAACAACCTTGCATAATGATTGAAATGATATTCTGCGAAGTATAATACCTAAGGAAAAAAATTGGAAATTGAGGACTCAAATCAAGAAACGGATCCTTCTCAAAACATTTTTCAGTCACCTAACATTTAACTCAACGCGGTTTAGTTAAATAACATAACCTTTTAGCTGCAATGTTTATTATAATCATAAAATTTACTAGCTCCTTCAGAATCTCTGTAAACTTCAAACCCACATCACATTTTATTTTATTCAACGGCAACAACCTACAGTTCTAAGTTCTGCCGTTTTATGCCTCAACAATTACGTTGAAAATTAAGGATCATTTGAAGCTGTGACAAAATTAGATACATTTCTTGGCAATCCCTTCGGTGTCGTAAATACGGCATTTTATAGCCCTAAAAGTTAGCAGGCGTTTCAAACAATAAACATTTTGCCTCGGGGGGTGCCCGTCCTTATGCGTCTGAAGATTGTAATAGGACAAAGTTATAAGTATTAAAGATAGAACTGGTGCACTCGATGGTTCTTCGAAGCGTAAAATACTACGCTCTGGGGGTTCTCCCTACTTAACCGCTATAGCGTATAAAAATGAATTTATTAGCTTTGCGGAGAGTGTGGAACTATTAAAATGTTTTATGACTCATCTGTGAATCGGGGATTTTCTTATTAGGCAGAAAGAAGAACCAGAGGGGTAATCCTGATGCATTATGACTGGATTCTGTTTGGTCATAGAGCATATAAAATGTTATTTTTTTCACTCTCTTAAATTTGATTTGCTTTTTTTTAATAATACAGGGTGTCCAAAAAGTTCCCGTACTGATGATTTGTGAATTTATTTTACAAAAACAACAGGTTTAAAAAGAATTATTTTTATGGCAATGATAAAAAGCACTTTTTACGTAACTAAGGAAAAAATACTGACCTTACATTTATAATAAAGGTTCAAAATGTCCATCCCTTTCTTGGAGACAAAGCTGAACTCGTTTGCGCATGTTTTTCCAAACGCGTTTTAACATGCTAGGCGTGCTTTCTTGTATCCTTTGGGTAATTGTGATTTTCAAATAATCTATTGTTTGAGGATCACCTTCATAAATTTTGTCCTTTAAATATACCCACAGAAAAAAGTCCGGGATGGTCAGATCAGGGGATCGAGGTGGCCAAAGATTTTTTGAGATAAGTCGATCACCAAAAAAAGCTTCAAGCATGTTCATGGTTTCATTACTCGTATGGCAAAATTTAATATACATGAAAAAAAAAATCATGGACAGTGATTTTTTAAATTTGGAGTACGGGAACTTTTTGGACACCCGGTATATTGAATAAATTTGCATTTTTATGTTTAAATATTTTTTATTTGTGCTAAATTTATAATATTTTTACTTGAAATTGATTTTTTCTTCTTTTGCTTTAAGTTTATAAATTTTTATTTTCATGATATATTATCCTGTATGACTGTAGTGGTTGAAATTATAGAACACTTTTGAAAAAATAAAGGATTCAAAAAACATTTTAGATATTTTATGACTCGTAACAGCAGTAATTACAAGTAATCATTTTAAAGATAATTTAGCCAAAAATATAACGTATTAAATTATTGTCAATTATTATTATTTCTTTTTGAGTTATATCTAGATAATCAGAAGTAAGAAATATGTTTTGACTGAGTTGATAGTACATAACATTTCGTCATTTGAATGTACCCAAAAAGTACTAGTGCTTGGGTAGCCAATCATGAAGCACCATGTTAAAGAATGTAGCTACTAACTTCTGACGAGTATTTTATACATAAAGCATTTTTTGCTTAAAGTTTATAAAGTTTTATTTTCATGATATATTATCCTGTTTGACTGTAGTGGTTAAAATTATTGAAAACTTTTGAAAAAAATAGATGATTTTAAAAAAATATTTTAGATATTTTATGACTCGTAACAGCAGTAATTACAAGTAATCGTTTTAAAGATAATTTAGCCAAAAATATAACGTATTAAATTATCGTCAATTATTATTATTTCTTTTTGAGTTATATCTAGATAATCAGAAGTAAAAATGTTTGACTGAGTTTATAGGACATAGCGTTTCATCATTTGAATGTACCCAAAAAATACTAGTGCTTGGGAAGCCAACCATGTAGCACCATGTTAAAGAATGTAGCTACTGTCGTCTGCCCGAGTACTTTATACATAAAGCATAACGTTTCTTTCGGCAGTTATTTTCTTATTAATCTTGGCTTATTTTCTGTCAACCGATACTTTTATAACTTTAAACAACTTATACTATTGTTAAGTAAGAAGTTAAAAAAGTTTAAATACTGCAATTTTGTTGAAAATTTAAAAAGAAAATGCTGTTTTTATCCTTACGTATTTTCATTATGATATTAAATGCAGAAACTGGATTTTTTTAAACTTATGTATTTAAATAATTATCATTTTTTCATCATCATTATAATATTCCTTTTTAGGAATACTGCTGATAAATCCGATTGATTTACAAAAATTATAGTTCGAATAATAATTTTTTATCATGGGAGAAAATAATGGTGTTTTCGTTAGGATTTTTGTATAAATTAAGGCTAAGAATAATTGAAACTCAAATTTGCGAAAGTAATGATGCTTATACGGCAATATTCGTCAACATCTTTCAATCACATTAATTTTTTCCGGGTAATATCAGTATTGCATTATTATTAGTCATACT
>JAOUZG010019159.1:4821546-4853827 GCA_026289955.1 Argiope argentata
CACACACACACACACACACACACACACACACACACACACACACACACGTTGTGTGTGTATATATATTCATATATAATGGAAATCGTTTTGCTCAACTTAGATGTGCGGGGGTTGATTCCCTTCCAGGGATTTTTCAGTGGAAATTAAACATCATAGTGTCTCATTTATATATATAAAAAATTTACTAAGCAAATCTACATGCCAGTTTGCATGCAGCGAGAAATTCATTTCCAAAGCATACAGAAGATTGTTAGATCAATGATAATGCTGCCTTATCTTAAAGTCAGAGCTTGAGTTTAGTTATAATAACGTCTCGTTTTTAAAGCAACACTAAGGTTATTTTAGCATGGTTTACGTAATTCTGAACTGCAATCAGATGATGAAGTTGATACCCGGGCTGCCAAATCCCATCTCTTAACTTACGCACTGTGCCAGCGAGAGAGCGTTTGACCTAGATGGATTTAACGCAATCCAGACTCGCTTACACAACTATTATTCGTTGGAATAGGGGGTAACCTAAAACCCTCAGAAGCAGAGAATTTACCATCAGTTCACAACAGCCACTCACAGACATAGTAGAAAAACACTATAGCACTCTAACTTTCAAACCCATACAATTCTTTAAATCGATGAATCTTTGGGGATTCTTATAAAAAGTCAATAAGAAGAACATATTATTATTTTCGTTTACAAATTATTGATGCCTAATATTATCTTATTTTTTGACTCCCTAAATGAATGAATTAAATCAAAAGTGTAACTAGAATTATACAAGTGAGATTAGTAATTGGTAATGCGGTTAGTAATTGGTAATGTGATTAGTAGTTAGTAGAGTAATTGGTAATTAATTGTATGATTAGTAATTAGTAATGTGATTAGTAGTTAGTAGAGTAATTGGTAATTAATTGTATGATTACTAATTAGTAATGTCATTAGTAGTTAGTAGAGTAATTGGTAATTAATTGTATGATTAGTAATTAATAAAGTGATTGACAATTAGAAGTGTGATTGGTAAATAGTTATATTCTTTAGTAAAACATTCATGGCATTATCATACGATATTTATTAATACATTGTTATGTGAATGAATAATTGGTACAAGAAACTATTGTACCAATATATGTAAAAATTATTTCTATGTCCATTATTTGTATTCCTAAAAAAATGCGCTTCTACCTGAACTTTCCAACTCACTTGCCAAAGAAAGTTGCTCAAGATCTCTGGGAGCAGTAAATAAATTGCGGCTGGTTCTCGGCTCACCAAAGAACATCATTACCAGCCAGCTGGTCTCGTTATTTGGACGGGTCCCTTATTGATTGATGCTCCAGTAGTTCGACGAAAGGTTAATGGTCGACATCTAATCAGGGGTCATTTGAGGAAGGAAGGGGTTTGTTTCATGGCAGAATCCAATCATCGGACATGTTGGAGCTTAACAGGGTAATTTCGTTGCTGCCTGAATGAATCGAAGAGTTTTAATAAGATTCACGGTGTGTGAGGAATTTCGAACAGGGTAATTTTCAGTCAAAGTTTAAAGATTATCCAATTAGCTAGTTATGAATTAATAACTGATTGGATTTCTTGCTTTGATTCTCAGATGTTGAAATAAAGTCGGTATGATTAGAAGAATATTTAATTAGAAATATCTCGATCTTCTTAATCGCTATACTTTTGCTAGGGAAATTGGAGTCCAGAATTACACAAATTCTATTTAATGTAGACATTATCCTTCTTAATAAGTAACTGATTATAAAACATTACATATACAGTTAAATGTTTAATTTTTCGAAGTGCAAATAGTAATGGATACATAATCATTTGTTTATCCAATTCAGCGAATGTTTCTTACGAATATAGAAATACTTTACTTATCATTTTAGTTATAATTTATTGAAATAATGGATAATCAATAACAAACTAAACAGAAAAAAAAGGAATAATGTATGATCCAATTAAATCTTTTTACAAGGCAGATTGATGATGGTAACTACTAAATATGTCAAGTGATTTCTTGATGAGTAGTAAATACCAAAAAATAAAAATTCTATAAAAAATTAAATATACATTTTAATAAAAATAAATCTATATGCCTATGTGTTTTCCCTTAATAGCTTCAGGAATATTTTCGCATGAAATCTTTTTTAAGCCACTTAAATTTAAAAAAAAAGCTTTTTATGTTTATTTTCTTGTTTACACAAAATTAATTTCAATGTTAATCTTTAGTTAATTTTGAATAAGTTTTTATTATATTTTAAAATAATATTTATCATTGTTTTATTAGATATACACATTGCAATGATATTCACTACATTTTTAAGTATAGATTATTTTTGCCATATATTCAAGAGAACATTAAAAAAAATTAACGATAGAAAAGTCAAATAATTACGATGTTTTGGAGTAGAATTTCGAATATTTAATAGTTTTAACTCTTATTAGTGATATTTACAGAAACATAGGGACAATAATTAACATATGCAATACTTTGAAGTTGGCAATTATATTAAGCGTGTGCTAATCCGATACGCTTTGGAAAGAAAGAATTTCTTTCAGTTCTAATTCTGAGTCTCTGATACATTTTTCTTACAAATTAAAAATACAGAAATTTGGGACAAAGTTTTGTTTGGGGGTGCTTTGGTGCAATCTCAAGAAATAGCTCTAGAAGGGTAAAGAGGATAGTCACTCCTTGAGCAGAAATGTCATACTGTGGTACATTTAAATAAGTTAGCAGATATATATTTATTCCTTCAGAGACACAGATCTAAATGCAAAGTTATTCGGAACATTTCTAGAGACTCAATGCATTCAAGTGAAAAGTGTTTTTTTTATTTATTTTGTAATTATTAGCTTTTAATTATGCTTTTTTCAGAGTTATTTATTCGGCACTAATCAAACTGTAAAGACTCTTTAAGTAGAAACAATTCAATATCAAAAGAGAAATCTAGTTCATAGATATTTAGTATAATATACAAAATAACAACAAACAATTTTTAAAACAAAGATACAAACTAAAACGTCAAATTTTACCAAAAATAACATAAGTAAGACAGAAGTAAATTAAAATTATAATATGTTCTGAGTAAAAAATATTAAATATGGTGAGAAATATCATAAACAAAGCAGCAAGTGTGAGTCATCTTACCATCACAGCAACGTCTATATGGTTAATTGCTGTTCCAATGGTGTTCTTCTGGTTGAAATCACTGGATGCAAATTGTTTTTATATTTCAATTTAATTTTTAATGTATTAACTTTGGAGATAGAAATCTACATTTTTTTTTCAGAAATTTCAGTTTTTTTTCTTAATATCTTTTTTACTGAAAGTAAATAAACATATCTAGGAATATATTATGCGAGTATGAAATAAATTGGAGCTATGAGTTTAGATAATACCTACGATTCATTTTGCAAAAAAGAACGTTTATTATTAAAAAAAGTACTTAAAAACAAGCAAAACAAAGGAAATTCAATTAAAATTTATATATTTTTTTCCAAAAGTGTAGATGTCTACAAATTTTGGATGAAATACCTGAAAAGCAAGTGTAACTGTTCAAATTCAAATACACGTTAACTCAAAGTCGGAATAAGTTAGATAAATGATATTTTATCTATTTTTCTTTCTTTAAAAATAAATTAAAGAGCAATTTAAAATTTTGGACCAATTGACTTTTATCAATGAATATGAAAGATATACCTCAAAATTTTTAAATGCTTAAATCTTTTATTTGCATGTTAATATTTTCATCAAAAATGGGAATTGTTGTCAAATTTTAAGATCAAATCGGCCAACGGGTAAAAGTCTAATTTCAGAACAACATGATCATCTTTAATTTTCTAAGAAGTATTTTCGAAAAAAATGCTAAGGAAAAAAGGTATTAAGAAGTATTTAAGAAACATACAAAAATGTACTTAAAGATGAAATTTTATTTCATTTTGATAAAACCTATGTCCGATATATAAAAGGAAAGGCCAAAAAGGGACTTCTGCTTAATGTAATAAAAATAGAACTCGAGAAACAACTAAATACAGACTTCAGAAATTCAAAATTAATTCTAGAATGTTATTTCCTCCAATAAAATTTATTTGGATACTTTGAAATGTTTCCTATAACCAGAAATCATTCCATATGTTACCTTTTAGAAAAAAGAATACAGTTAATTCTTTTTTTACCTGCATAAAACTTCATCGAAAATTATTTAATACTAACGAAAAAAAGAATGACTGAATGGAAATCTGAAAATGAACTAATCTTTACTGCTTCTCTATACATTTTTAACTAAATCAAAATATAATCCTAAATCCCAATAGAATAATTCTTTCTCGCATTCAAAAAAAGGTTTCAAAGCACGACAACGGAGAAAAGAAAAAGAAAACCTTTTCTTTGTTGGCGAATATTAACGAAATCTGCATTCAGTCGATCTATCTTGTTTAATCGCTGAAGAAGGGGGGAGATGGCGTTGAAAAATGATTTTGCTATCGATCGTGCTCACTTCCGTATTCAAAGCAGACGATTTTTTTTCCATTCTGAATCCCACTATCAATAGGGATGATGTCGCACGGTCGATTGTATCAGTGCACACTGTCTTATGAGGACTTTTATCGCACGATCCTTTCTTATTCGGCTTTCTGTCTTTCTAGGCTGATTTGATCTACTGGTAGAAAAATGATTCTTTTTTTTTCTTGAAGTTCCTTGCAATGTGAAGCTGTTCGTGCCTGGGGAAGTTTTACTAAAAACTTCCCCAGACTTGAAATATATATTTCTTTAGTTTGAACTGAACAAAGGAACTCTTCAAAAAATGTGTTAAATTTTTGCACTCATATTTTATTATTTATTTTAAAGTGTCTTTTCCAATAAATATTTATACTCATTTAATCAGATCAGAGTTCAAGCGATTACAAATTCTGTATCAGTAGACTTTTCTCTAATTATAATGGTTAATTTGAACTAAATGTGACTGATTCTAACGTTCGGTTGTGCTTTTATCCAACATTATCAAAAATAAATAAATAAATAAGCAGAAAAAATAATGGAAGGGTTTTCCTAAAACTTTCTCGCATATCTTCTAATCAAGACGTTATCCCAGAAAACGTCTTGCACTGGAAAATAATAGCTAGAAAATATTAGTATTTGGCCTGAATTCAACATTTTTAACGAAATAAGTGAATCTATTATGAAATTCTTGACTAGAACGTTTGGTCTATGATTCTCTATGTGGATTAAAAGTATACAAAGTAATTTATTTCAAATGCGTCTTTTTCACTTGATTCCAATAAAAAATTGACTCAAAACTATAATAAAAGTCGCAAAATCGTATTCCACATTTGATATATTTAAGTCATTATGTTTTTGAAAAATCGTACTTACATGTCTCTGAAAATGCAAACCGACAGATGGTCAACCTCTGGTTAGATTTCATTCAAAATTTGGTATGTCTATAATAAAGAGTTAAATCTGTATACTGAAAATTATCTAACACTCTTCATTTTGAAGTTATCCTGCTAACTTTGAACAACTTGACAGACAGGTTTTCTCCAAACAGATTTTGCTCAAATTTTGATAGAAATATTTAAATTTCGTTTAAAACATGTATATCATATTTAATATGGCTTTTTCAAGGCAGTTTTGAGTTATCTTTGTCGTAGACAGACGAATATTTTCCAAAAATGTGTTTTTTTGAATTCAAGAAGGTCTAAATCGTGCCGATTCATTAAAACCTCGAATTCAAATTTTTTGACTATTACTATTCTTTACTTATACTTCGTAGACAAGAAAATAAAAAACCTCGAGTTTGAAATTTTTGACTATTACTATTCTTCCATTATACTTCGTATGAGAGACAATAAAAAATTCTCGAGTTTGAATTTGTTTTATTATTACTATTCTTTTTTAATATTTCGTATACAAGAAAATAAAATAAACTCGAGTTTCGATATTTTGACTATTACTATTCTTTCACTATATTCATTTGCGAGAAAATAAAAAAAAATAATCGAGTTTGAATTGTTTGACAATTATTTTTCTTTCCCTATACTTAATATGCGAGAAAAAAAATCTGGAGTTTGAATTTTTTGACTATTATTATTATTTCCTTATACTTCGTATACGAGAAAACAAAAAACCTCGAGTTTGAATTTTTTGACTATTATTATTCTTTCCATGTATTTCGTATGCGAGATAATAATAAAAATAAAAACTCGATTTTCTGACTATTCCCGTTTTGACTTTTTCTAATCTTTCATTGAATTTTATATACAATATAATTAAAAAAACACATGGGTTAGAATTTTTTGACTATAACTATTATTCATACTTCGTATGCGAGAAAAAAATATCGGCTGTGGATTTTCCGAAAATTTTTAGCGTACGCTCCAATGAACTTCTTTTCTGCTTCTCTCTATGTTAAATTATGAACTTTGAGTGAAGTTGCAAATGAATTGTAAAAAATTCACAAACATTAATTACAAAATATAAATCTATGGCATAAATCCAAAACTTTTATTGCATCTATTGTGAACTAATTATTTATAATGTAATTTTTTTGTCAATCTAACGAAGCCAAAATTTAAAGCATAATTGTTGTTGCAGCTATATGCTAACACACATAATTTTTTTTTATATCTATCACTCCTTTAATGAGTTACTGCGTGCCTGCAAAAGTATAGACTGACAGACGGTGAACTCTTTTATAGATTTGGCTTAAATTTAGATAAGAATCTATGTTTTAAATACTAAACCTGTGTTCCAAATTTTATTAGCAAAGATCTTTGCATTTTGTAACTAATGACTTTACTTGTACTCACACGGGCAGACAGACAGCCCTCCTCTTGGGTTGCGTGCATTTGTTGTGACTCCTATTACTATGAGATTTCAGAAAAATAATTTTATTTGCATTTTAAATAAAGAATTTAAAGGTTTGATATTTACTACGTACTTTTACCGAGGCAAAGTGCGGGAGAGCGTTCCGAAGAGAAAGAGAATAGCTTATTTTTAGAAGCTTCGTGCATCAATACCCGGATGAAAATGGTGCGTGAATTAAGTCACACACAGCCTCAACGGAGCCTGTAGTTTACCGATATATGATATAAAATTTATGATTCATGATAGGTATTCACCACATTGGATTTTGTTTTAAATTTGATGGATATTTATTAATTTGATTTTAAGGCCATACCCCAAATTCCTTAAATCTATCTCAAAGAGTTTTTGTTTTATATGGTTTACCGATATATTGAATAAAAGACATAATGCCCCAAAAATGTTTTATGTGTTCGGATATCTCATAGATACGCGAGTTCGAATTTTTGACTATCATAATACCTCTCGGGTATTGTGATACTTCACCACACCAAGTACCACAATACTTCATATAGGAGAAAGTGAAGATTTCATATCAGAGTGCCCTCTCTCATTTATTTACTTAAAATTTACAAAATTATTAAAGTGATTTTTTCTTTAAAGTAAAGACAAATGTTCCCCATTTCTTCTTGAATATCCTCCAGAAAGACACTCGATCCCCAAATATTGAGATTAAGTAGAATTTTTAAGATAACCGACTAACAGAATCGACTATTCTCTCCCAACGGCGTAGTGACCGGAATAGAAAGGACGATATACATGTTCTAAGGGCTAAATTTGGGAGTCATTATGGGGGGGATATTAGCGTGATTATAAGTTTTTAATGTTAAATATGATGAAGAAGAGAAAATAAATACCATATAAATTGTGAAAATTAACTTAGCCACACCACTGCTCTAATACGGGAGTCGTAACTGATTTTATATTGAATATATAAAAGTAGATTTAGAACATCAACCAGAATAGAAACATTACTAAGCCAATACGGTTCTATTTTTTGTGTAAAATTAGCGTTAAGAATCTGTAATCAGCCTGTGACTTTACTCCCTTTTATGATGATTAGATAAAAGACAACAAAAAAAGGAAAGCAATCGGGTAATTATACTAATTTTCGTTAAGATCGAAACTCACGTAATACATCAATGTTGTATAAGAAATGCATCAGTGAGTGAAAATAATACTGCCGTTAATAATAGGTACAATGAAAAAAAAAAGGTACGGTTAATACATACTCACGTAATATTTTTGTCGTGATACACCCCTTATTCTGAGGTTAAAAATACTCATGAGAATGTATGAAAGTAATATAGTTGGAAATTGAAGCCTTATATGAATTCTCTATAGATTTTTTATGATGAATTCTATAATAACTTTTAACTTAAATATAGTTTTAATATAATAATTTTCATAGAAACTAAATTTTAATAAAAACTATGAGCATTAAAATTATTATCCAATTAAAATTATTGAAAAATATTTAATTTTTAATTTTACATTTATTACACGAAGAAATTTGAAAGCTTATTTCATGTGAAATATATTGAATCAAAGAATATTTCAGAACAAAGGAATAAATATTGAATAGAATTCTATGCTCTACATTTAAAAAAAATTAATTACAGCAGCCAAAATTTCTAAAAAAATGTAAAACTTTCTGTATTTTTATTTTAGAGCTAACAGTTTTCTTCATTTGAATATTATAGTGTAAATTCAAAAATTGAAAATAGGAATTCAGAATCTAGATACTATTCTGAAATCTGTTTGTAGTAAATTATGGAGATGATTGTAAAGAAAAACGAATAGAATGTAATATCAATTCAAAACCAACATAAAAGAAGCCACACACGCCAATCGAAATTTAAAATACAAAACCAAAAGTAGTTCCGTGGTTTTTAACATTTAAATCGCAACATTTTATCATTGTGTCCGGCTATTTCGTATTTATTCATACGCTTCTGAAACTTTCAGCTTAGAAGCTTCCTTAGACTTACAGATGTAGTAATTTCCTGTCAAATGTTATTTTTTCTGCGCTTAGGATAGCAACGATCGACAGAGAAATCAGACAAGGAAAGAAGAATCCCCAGAGTAATGAACTGTGTAAGAAAATGTTGATAGAAGCTGTATCTTAAGACTTTTTTTCCTTCTTCCCCGCAAAGCCAGTGGACCCTTTGGCTATTAAGCCTCCCGCCCCGCTTCCCCCAATTACAGCGAGAGCTATGATTGCGTCTTTTCCGTTTCCTCCCCAAGGACGGGGAATCTGTGGCGGACAGGGTTGCCAGGTCTAAACGGAGAAAATAATGCCAAATTTCAGTGAAAATATGGTTGAAATAGGACTTAACTCTCAGAATAGAACTGTTTGATCGTACAGAGATATCCGGAATATTTGCACAGATTCTGTATATCAATATATTCCTTACAAAAAATATCAAGAAAAAAATAAATAAACACAAAGCAAGGGGTGGACAGCTCTCGGGGTATAGTTCCACCTTCAGTTGCCATCAGAGTAAGTGGCAGCAGCAGCTTAAAACCAGTGTGCAGAGAATCGGCAACTTTTTGGCACCTACTCTATAAGCTACTGATACAACATAATTGGATGATTAAAATTGCGTTTCTGCTCATAAAAACTGCTCTATTTCAATTTTCACTGGTCACATGGGCAAAACCTTGTTGTGGTATGAAACAAGGTAAGTGTATAATCTCCGGGTATCTGTCTTAAAAGACTTCTTAGAGATAAAAATGTCAACAAAGTTTGGTATAATTTCTTAAACTATTCGTTCCTTACAACCAGAGTCCAGAGTGTCTACCACCTCTGTGCACCTAGTTAATAAGCTACTGATACAATATAGATGGACGATTAAAGTTGTAATACTGCACATAATAATTGCTCTATTTCACTTCCCCTGGTCGCATGGGCTAAAAAATTGTGAGGGTGGGAGACATGAGGGGTATTTAATCTCTGAGCAGACGTCTTAGAAAACATCTAAGTAACAAATTTTTTAACTGAATTAGGTAATTATTTCATCGATTCTTCGTTCCTTGAAATCGGTGTTCTGAGTATCTATTATCTCTTTGCTCCCAGTCTGTACGCTAATGGCTCAATATAGCTTAAAGTTTTGTTTCGGGACATAATAATTACTCCCCCTGATCACACGAACAGTACCTGCGTAGCGCTAAAAGACAAGAGAAATATATAACCACCTGGCACCTGTCTTTGAGGACATCTTAAGGATAAATAATTAGTGAATTTCTGTTGTTGTTTTTTATGATATATATCGCAACGGAGGGAGAGTAAAAGAATAATGCCACGCCACTGACACCACTTAATTTTTTTAGGCCATTGTCATTCAGTAACCTATATCATGACCAAGTAAAGGATTCTCTGTGCGTATATTCACTTCACCCATTATTGCACCTAGTAGAGATGTCAAGACAGGGTCTACGACATATTCTAAAGAAGTGAAGAACAGGGCATTATTTCAGCAGATTTATAAGAAAAAGGCTGCAGAAGTTACAGTTTCTATAGTGAAATTAGCTAATAATTGGATGTTCTAATAACCTATGTCGACACATAAGACAATTGTTATTATTATTCGCGGGAACAAAGTGCAAAGATTTCTTCTTTATTAGGGTCAAATCCAATTTCGGTTAATGCTCAACAGAAAGCTTGTTTTTTAAATTAAAATCGGAGATTAGAATTTTTTTTAGCTTTTCGTTTTTAAACATTTTGAGCCCAAACATTCAATAACATCTTTAATCATTCTCAATATTTGGGTGTGGAAAACACATATTTGAATATTTTTAATTAAAGAAAAACTATTGGTGTTATAAATTTTACTTAGTTTTTATTCTCACCAGAGGTATATGCTTACTTGTCTTCTACCCTGCTCTTTTATTAGCTGTTTCACGTTTTACACAGACGAACGCGTTTCGTTTTTATGGTATTTTAAATTCAACAGTAAAAAATATGCAATTATTTTTGGAATTCCTTTTACATCAGAAAGTATGGATCTTCAAATCTGCGAAATATTGTGGAATCTATCAATTTCAGACCAAAATGAATTCAATAAATGAATAAAAACTTTGGAATTTTATTTGCTTACCATTTATCTTGAAGAAGATAACTAAAAAAACATGTAAGTTGAGATGGATAAATTTTATCAAATTGTACCACGGCCAAAACCATTGAAGATTTTGATGAAATTTTGGGAAAATTCAGGAAAAAGGAATAACTGATTATCCATTCTTTTGTATACAATCTTGATAACTCATAAACATAACAAAATAGAGGAATGAAAATCAATTATCACCAGAAACGTAAATTTTGGTTGAAATCGCCATCTATATGTTTTTATACCTAATTGACTGTTCATGCATGCGTCTAAAAGATTACTTAAAACAACTAATTGACATTCTTTAATTTTAATAGATACAGTTGATCAAAAATTGTAAATTTGAGTCAAATTTTAAGGCATATTGGATAAAGGAAAGAAGTACAAATCATTAATCAACCCTTTGCACTCGGAAACGCAATTCGGTAAATAGTTATTTTTCCTAATACCTGCCATGTTTAATGCTCCGAAAAGTAAAAATACATACTTGATTTACGTGGAATATCCTCAAAACATTAAATTACATTTTCTTACAACTTTGTAAGCATTTTTAACAACAAATATAAATAAATAAAGCGTCCAAATAATGCACTAACTTGAATAGCGCATGAAAGGTAAACAACCAAATGCAAAAAGGTTAAATATTCTTTCACTTATTATAAAACATACAATATGTTGTAAATAGAATATTAGAATATCAAGGATCCTTATAAACTTAAATGCTTAATTATTTGCCTTGGCAACTGCATCATCTGGAATAGCTGCAACGTTATTGGAGGGTGGAAAGACAGCTCATTCTGCTTTTAGATTACCCCTTAACCTTAATTACTCAAAGAATCCAATATGCAGTTTTAAAAACAGAGTAATTTGGCTAAGGTTTTTACAAGATTGAAAACTTATTATCTGGGATGAGAGTACTATGGCTCATAAAGCAGGATTCGAGGCACTTAATGCAACTCTCAAAGATCTAAGAAATTCTGATGAAGTAATGGGTGGAGTAACTGTTCTACTAGCAGGAGATTTTCGTCAAACATTACCAGTTGTACATAGAGGAACACGTACAAATGAAATTAAAGCATGCATCAAATCATCGTATCTATGGTCTAAAGTGTAGAAACTTTGTTTGAATAAGAATATGAGAGTTCATTTAAATGGAGATGAGTCAGCAGAAATGTTTTCTAATCTTCTCTTTAAAATAGGAGAAGGAACCTATCCTGAATGTGCTGGCAAAATTATTATACCCTACGAACTCTCTACGGTAGTCACGGAGTTTCCAGACCTCATCGCCAAGATTTATTCTGATATTGCTGATATAAAAAATAAGCCAATTGAATTACTTAATAAGTATATAATCGAAACTGCGATAATTACTAGATGAGCTCGAGGGGAGTTGGTTTTAATACCCCGCATTCCCCTAATTCCGTCGGACTATCCTTTTGAATTTAGAAGAGTACAATTTCCTGTAAAAGTTTGCTTTGCAATAATCGTTAATAAGTCACAAGGACAGACGTTAAAAGTAACAGGGATCGATCTAAGGGAAGACTATTTTTCACATGGCTAATTTTATGTAGCTTGCTCCACATTCAGTTCATCAAGCAGCTTAATAATTTTAGCATTAAAAAAATCCAAAAATGTTGCATGCAAAAAGCTCTTGCTTAAACATAGGTATAACAATAAAATGTGGATGGCCTGCATTTGCAAAGAAAATCAATGCTTTAAAAGGATCCTTAAGGACAGTTAAGGATAGGTTAAGGGCAAGGGCATATATATAAGAAGTCCAGAGTCACCGTGACCCTCCCAAATTTAGAAAAAAATTATAGGTAGTAAATGATTATTATAGGGGATTTTCTTAACTAAGTGCACGGAGCAGTATTATCCCCCGCTAATTCCATTACCCGAGCAATGCCGGGTACGAGAATGCTAGTAAAACATACAATATGTTGTAAATAGAATATTAAAATATCTATAAAGATCCTCATAAACTTAAATGCCTAATTATTTAAATTGATTTTACTAATGTGCCCAAAACCTATGAATGAAATTCCATCGTAATAATTACATCCATTGTTGTTAAATAACTGTATAAACTTAAATGCCTGATTATTTGAATTGTTTTTACTAAAAAACAGATAACTTATGAATGAAATTCCATCGTAACATTTATATTTATTTTAGTTAAACAACTTTATAAACTTAAGTGTCAGATTATTTGAATTGTTTTTACTAAAAAAACAGATAACCTATGAATGAAATTCCATCGCAATATTTACATCCATTGTTGTTAAATAACGTTATAAACTTAAATGCCTGATTATTTGGATAGTTTTTACTAAAAAAACACAAAACCCACGAAAGAAATTCCAGTGGAATGTTTACATCCGATTCAGTCCTAAAAGGCCAACCTGGCAACCCTACCATCGGACTTCCTTCCCTGCGAACTCCTGTTCCAGAAGAATTGCTCTCTGCCACCCTGCGTGGGTTTCTCCCCAGCAATGCGCTTTGCGTGAGAGGATTGATAAGGCACTGAGAAATTTTCCATGATAGAATTCCAAGCCGCAGAAAACCTTTTTAAAATTACAATTTCTCAGTTTCGGGAGAAGTACTTGGGAAGTTATTATTTCGCGCTCTTTCTCCCTCCCTCTTTCTTTCGAGTTAAGAAGGGATGATTTCTCGGAACTGGGAAAAAGGAAAGAGAATAACTAACTTTTGAATTGGGGGAATATATACAGTGGCATTTAATTTCCAAGGAAAAGTAATTCGGGAAAATCACAGTCGCTGTGAAGGAGTCAGCCAGGATTTGTAATAGAAAACCATCGCTGGATCAGGGAAATATATATTGGGTATTTTTCCATTTCTAGGGATAGGGTTATCCTTTATGGGAAAATGCGGTTCAGAAATTCAATTTCTGGATTTTAATTTATTCCCTGGGAATTGTGAGCTTTTTAGACAATGCAACAAATAAATGCAATGTAATCAGAGAAATATTTTCTTTGGTTTTGATTTAATCGAAAGAGTATGTTTCTGGAAATTTAGAATCTCATCTCTAAAATTCACGATTTCAGCGGTTTATTCGAAAGAATAAAAATAAATCGTAGTGAATCATTTTCTCGTTAGTTCTTTATGTTACAGTTTCTAGAAATATTTTAATAAATTGTTCTCTGTATCATTTCTTTTTGTCATGAAAACTTTAATTAGTTTAAGTTTAATTTTAATATATATTTTCTTAATTTAATTGTTAATTTCTTTAAGTTATGAAAAGGAATTTATCAAACAGCATCTTTCATAAAATTACACTTTTAGGACATTTTTAAACTAAGATAAATGCAAATTTATTAATTGAAATTTCTCTTATTTTTATAATTAGTATCTAAACTTTTTATTTTTAAAAATAAAATTAGTGGATTTTTACTTTTGAAATATTTTCTAAAAATTTGTAATTTAAATTTTAAAAATTAAAAACCCATACAAATTTATTGATCGATAAAGAAAATGCAAATAAAACTTTTAACAAGAGTGTATTTAACAACAGAGAATCATGCAACTATATATATTTTTATTCATAAGCAGAAATTTAAGTATATCAATCAATATCAATACATTGCTATTATCTCTTTATTCAATTCTTACAATTAATTCACACTCTCCCTATATATATCTTATTATAATTTTCAATTGTTAATAAAATACTTTTTATTCATCCACTCAAGTTGAAAAATATTTTTTAAAACTTGTAGTGAATGACACTTGAGTTAAATCTTTTTCGAATATTAACTCATTAGTTATTCATTCAATTCCCACTATTAGTTTACAATCCCCTAAATGCATCTTGTTCACAATTTCAATAGTTAATAAAATACTTTTATTTTATGCACTCAAGTTCAAACACACATTTTTTAAAAGTGTGGTGAATGATTCTCGATGTTAAAATTTTTTTTCAAATATTAATTCATTAATAAAATGTAATTTATTTTTAATGCTTTAAATAGAGTTTTAGCAGTTTGAAATGAAAATTGAAATCAACTGGCAGTTTCTCCCTTGGTAAAATGCAAGGTTTTCTTTATTTTTCACTTGAAGATGAAGAATGTGAGTTCAATTTTTGCAAAGAATCAATCATTTTTTGATAAATTATTTATAATAATTATAATTTTTAAATAGAAAGTAATAAAATAAAAATTTTCTTGATCTAAGTATTGTCGTCCTCGTCACCTGACCGTGGTTCAAATTACGAGGTCCATCCCAAAATGTTGTAGTGTTGTTTTTGTGTGGATTTAACAGTGCTGTTTGTGTGTTTTGAACAGGACATTAATATAACTAAACTAAACTAGAGCTTCCAAAACTTAAATCTGAATGTCAAGAATCTCTGCGTATCACCTGAGGTATTCAGATCAAGAAAAGGTTGAAGGAACATCTTTTTTATCATTTTACTTAAGAAATTAATCTGTTATATTCAAAATAAAAATGCTATTTATTTATTCTTTGATTCTTTATTTCTTCATATTGCTTAAATTACATATTATTACTATTGCATCTTTTGAAGTATAAATGGAATTGGTAGTCTAGCTATAATATCTCGGCAATAGTGCAACATGATTTGCAGATCCAATTTAATCCAAAATATGGCTATGACACATGTCTATCGGTAACGTAACGATTTTATGCCATGCACAATTAGGCTTGTGTAAGAGGAGGTTTTGCCAGGACCCTATACCATAGATATAATGATGAGTAAAATCTCTGTGAAGATTCAATACCTGATGATAATAACGCATTTATTAATATTATGAGTGTAAGCAGAATTTTACGTTTTACAATGTAAGACAATACTCAAGGAAAATGCTATCATTTGAAGGAATAAAAAATTAGGCACTTATTTTCCTTTTGATATGAAAAGGAAGAAAAAAACTGGTGAGTTAAAATTTTAATGTACCAATCTTAATTAATTTTTTTAAGGAAAGGTGTAGTTTAAATACGCACATTAAATTTTTCAGAAAAATGCTTTGATGGAATAATAATAAAAATGTCTGATATAAATACTACAATTATTAAAATATCCGTCTTTATTTGGAGGACCATTTCTTAAAGAATACTGCTTGAAGTGATGTTTCTTTTCAAAGGACATTGATGCAAATACTTACTTTAAGGCACAAAAGTATTGTTTAATCTGATTTCTTTAAAATAGGTGAAAAAATTACTTTTCGCTCCCCAATTTTTCCTTAAACAGTCTTAATGATTGGAGTAATATAATCTTCCAGACACTCATATACTCACACACGCACGCACGCACAAGCACATTCATTAATGAAACGCTTAGGGATTAAGCAAACGTATGAGGATAATTTAACATTTTACTGATTATGAGTTTTAGATTGAAATCATAGATTTTTGAAAAACTTATACCATAAAAGGTGTATAAGTTTACAATGGTTGTTTTGATTAACCTTCTAAACAATTTAATTACTAAATGTAAAATGTATTTTAGATTGGAATTTTCAACAATATTTTACTAATCGGATTTTGCCCGCTCTATCATTATCTATGTTCATAACTTTTAGACATTGATTTCTTTCCTTATCTCTCTGATTGATACTTCTCATATTTCTGAGAAATATGAGATGATATCTTTTCAACTATTATTATGCATTTTTAGTAAAATATTATCCCTTATTTTTTTTATATATTATTTTAAATCTTAGTAATGCTTCATTAGTTATTTACATTTCTTTAGTTCTTATCCCAATTTATACTGCTTTACACTGTCTTAAATCTATAAACGAATTTAATTCATAAATATCGTTTGCTTTGTCTACATCAACATGATTATATTGAATACCACATTTTTTAACGTCAAATGCGCACAACTATGATTTTTTTGAAGGTTTAACAGTATTATTAATTTCTTAGTAATCAAAGATTTAAATAAGACAGATTTTTTTCATTGAACAAGGCATTTTAATTGGCCATCATCATAACTAGCGAATAAAAGTTTCCGTTTAAAAATAAAAACCTAAATTCTAGAGGAATATTTAATTTTATCATTTTTTTCTTATGAAATTAAGAAATAATCAATATAATTAATCTGCAATATTTATACAGATTAAAGGATTAATAAATTTTTTCCAATATTTTCATTTTGGAACATTAGAAAAAATTAATTATTAAATCCTAAATAGATTAAAAAATATTTAATATTATTTACCTATGGTTCAGAGATTAAAGAGAAAAAAATATTTAGTCACTTTTATTAATTGCCTTTGGAAAATGTAAACTTAAAAGATTATGAAAGAAATAATGCAGATACTTATTATTAATAATAATTCGAACTTATAACTTAATATTATTGAAACAATTGAGTTAAATTTCTTTCATGGTGTTTTTTTATACGTTTGCTCTAATTCGAAAGCTTGAAATTTTAAACAAGTTCAAAGGGGTTTTTCAAAAAAAAAGGAAAACAACAACAACTTTTTTTCATGGATTTAGAATGCGTGGTTGGATGTGATTTTCAGTTATTCTCGAGATATTACGATTTATTCGTTGGTAATTTATTTTCCAGTCATTGAGAATTTAAATTTTATACTTTTTTCCTTAAGGTAATGCAAATTAGAATCCATTAATAATGGATTCTAATTTGCATTACCTTGCATTTTATTTGCCTTTAATTTTTATTATCTATATTTTTAAACCTATTTAAGACTTGGTTGTTTTAGAGAAATAGAATTTATTTCTCCTTTTAATAAAAGATTTAATTAACATCTAATTTCTTGGGCAAATTTTAAAAATCAAGAATTAAAAAGCCGGAAACTTTTAAATGTGATTCACTTTTTAATGTTTCATTTTATATTTAAAACAAAATGAAACTGATATTACATGAATTCTATTATTATAAGATAAAAAAATTACATTTTATGGAAAAAAAAGAATTCTAAATTATAATCAAGAGAAATATTTCAGAATTATTTATCCGAAAATGTTATGCTACGTTTGTGGGTACGTAACCAAATCCCAACAATTAATTACCAAAGATCACACTTTAATAGGTTCTTTCATGGCTATTGTTCACTGATGGTAAATAATGTTATGGCTGTTAATGATTCATAAGGGCGTATGTTATGAATTATTAACCATGAAGCTATTAGAGATTGTGCGAAAACGTTTAAGCAAGATCATTCATTGGTTGATTAAAACTCCACAGGAATGAATAAGTTGTCAATTAAAGGATGGCTTAACTCTTCTGACGAGACATGCAGAGGTTGAGTTAACTTCGATGTTTGCTTAAAAATTGAGTTAAAAATAGAATTGACAAAACGAGTTTTTTAGTTACTTGTTTTGTCAGCTGCTTATTTCCAGGCTCTTCATTTTCGGCATTTTCTAATCAATTGTTAGTAATAAAACCTGTTTTTCCGGGGTCGGGATGGCTTGGTTGGTAGAGCGTTGGACTCGTACTCCTTAGGTTACGGGTTTGAAGCTCATCGGTGAAAAAGATTCCCAGAGTGTGTGGTGATTGGCGCTCGTTAAATCTATTCGTGGTCGCAAAAACCTCCATATCGAGAGTAATATCACTGGAGCTACTAAGTCAGAGGTGATAGTTCTCTGTTTCAGGTCTAAATTACGATCTGTGATGTATGAATGACTTTGCATGAATGTAGCCCGCCCCCTAAAAATGGTTGTGACATGTGCATAGCTAAATCGCACTCTTGGTCCTAGATAGCGCTACTTGTAAAAACAAAGTGGCGCTTTTCTTAGGCTTAAAATCTGCTGATCGTATCAGCGGAAGCCTGCCCACGGCAAGTGCCATTAGTCACAACAACACCTCCTTTTTCCACAAATAAAAGATTCCCGTTTTATTTTTCTAAATATTTTTGGCATCATGGAAACTTAGCTCCTTCACGCCTTTTTATTTTTATTTTAGTAAGATAACCTATATAAATCGATCGTATAACTTATGAAGCCTTTTCAAAAGTTGCTTAATCTAACAGAATGGTTGCATTAGCTACAGGAATTGAGAAGGAAAATTGATTAAATTCTGACATCAAATAGCGACAGTAAACATGCATTTGAATTATGTTCATATTGCTATCTGTTATATAATACATTTTATATTTGTTATATAATAAACCTATTTCCTATTATGGTTCAGGAAGGATCACCGGAATTATTGCATCTGGAAAATCTCAGACTTCGTGGAATTTGATCTTAATAATTTTTTCCATCAAAATATAAATTAATAAATAGTACTTCTAAAAAACAACAACCTCCCCCTCTGTTCTGTTTATTGCTCTAAACAGCAGTAAAATTCTCTTAATATGTCATTTCATGAACAATTTCAATATTTATTTAAAACTAGAAAAAGAGAAAGTTTACCCAATCCAATAGCTTTCTTGTTGAATCGAGGCATATAAAGATAACAAGAACAATATAAAGATAAAAAGAGAAGTAATTCAGCAACGAAATTATTTGATATCATTAATTTTATTTGTTTTGAAATGCCTTAGAAAATTTCTTTTTGAAAATTCGATACTGCGATGAGAAAATAAAATTCATTGAAGAAAGAAATATCATACAAGAGGGCAATACTATTTAGAAACATACAAATTATTTAAAAAATTCTCCAATATCAACTTTTGAAATTAAAACTTATTATTAATTATCATATAACTAATAAAAAATACAAATAATCCAAACAAAATAAGGATTCAATAAACAATATTAAGAGATAAACAAAAACTTCATATTATGGATATCAATAATGAAAAAAAATATTAAGAAATATTTGTCATAAGAATGTAACCGATTATAATTTCATTATAGCCATGTAAAATATGCCTTAAGATTTATCTAAATTAGGATTGCAGAAAATATTTTAGGCAACTAAATTGATATCAGAAGAAAAATAATTTTCTTGAATGGTTTGAAATCATTATTATGCTATAGTTTTTTTTTTTTTTGGAAATTTGCCAAACAAAACGCTGACATTTAGCTCTAATTTTAAGTAGTTAAAATTTATAAAATTGCTTCGTCAGGCACGTTTTTATCTTCTAAAATATAATTGTACAAAATTAGTAACTTAAGGTCAGTGTTCTATGCGGCGCCATTACTCATTTTGCCTTTTATTTCAAACTAGCAATAACAACACGGCGTTGCCCGTGGCATAGCATCCAAGAAGAAAAATTAGCTTTAAACTTAAGTCCAGTCTCCACCCGATATGGCATGGCCATGCTACGCAACATCCAACAAACTTAAACATATATTTAGAAATTACCAAAAAATAGGTATCAAAACAGCTTTTTATAGCACACATTCAGAAATGTTTAGACTGATACAAAGTTAAAAATATGACATGTCCGTAGACAAAACACAAGCGAACATTTCGAGGATCAGATTTCCTTCTATTTAGGTGTAATGATATGGGAATCACTCGACGTAAACAAAGAAATTCATCGCATATGCATGCCACAGTTGTAGCTATTTTCACAGGCGCATTTTGAGTTTTTGAGAATGCGTGGATAAGTTGAAATCGCAATTATAAAACTAAGCTTTTTATTTTTATATGATTTTAATGCACTAAACCTTCCCCAATAAATTCTCTACAAAATGGTTTAAATATATCCAAAATCCATTTACTATTTCTCGAATTTTTGTGATTCCAGCATACAGACGCTTTCAGGAGACTTCATTTTATACTATGTATAGATACAAAAAAAAATTCTTCAACTAAAACAAACGAAAAGACCGGAATTCATTTTGATTCCAGAAAGAAAAAAACAATCGAAATGGCCACCATAAACGATACATGTACGTATGTGGCTACAAAGTGAAAATATTTTCTTTCAAAATAGGAAACCTTTACGATAGAAATGGATCTCTGAAAGCAGAGAACCCTCTTTTTTTTCTGTTGCAGGTAATGACTAGCTCCTGTTTTGCTTGTTTCGGTCCCTTCCGTGTATTGCCCTTGGGAAGGCCCCACCTCCAGACGGACTTGAAAGCCTTGTTTCTCTTTTTCTGAGATTTGGTGCGAGGGACCGTCCGCTAGAATGGCAAGCTTTTTATTTAGATACCTAAAGCATTTCTTTTCTTAGATCCCGGTGAACCTAGATGTATTACTGTGTCGAAAGGAAATTTGTTAGTAAAAACGATAATAAAAAAAAGTTACAAATAACTAACAATAAAGATTAATTATTAGATTTCTCTTTGTATTTAAACATTTTCATGTGGTACTTAAGTAGAGTTGCATTTTGGTCCTTAACTGATTGCCCTGAATTTTGTTGGTACGATTTTTGCATTATATTATAACAGAAGATATTAAAAATATCAAGTAATAACACAAATTTATTTGCTTAATAACAATGAATGCAACATTTATACCAGGTAGAAAATACAATAATGAAAGTGCATAATTTACACATCGATGCAAAAAAGAACCTCTGCTCTAAATGAGAAAATTTAAAATAATGCAAAGTCTTGCTTCTTTGAAATACAAAAGCTTTCTTATCCTTGCCTTATTACTTTATCAATCCTTCTATCAAAACCTTTTAATCACACATTTCTTTGACAAACATGCGGCTGGTAGGATTGTTGTTGAACCGAACTTATAACGTTTTGGTTTGCAGCAGAGTAACATAACCAATAACATAAGTGCACTTTAGCCCAGGGGATGTTATCTGGCTTTATAAAGTTAAAACCACAATACTCCCCCACGAGTGAGTCAGCAGCGAGATGAACGATTTTGTAGCTCCGAATTTAATGGTGAGTGTATGAGTGAGTTATGCGTCAAGTGAATCTGACGACATTCACTGAGGGTAAATTGCTCCATGCCAGCTGTACAAAGGCTGCTTTTTAAAGGTCCCGGGTCACCAATTGCAGCTGGCTTGGATTGTTCTAGGACCGAATGTTTAACATTGGGTTTGTAGTCGAGTAACATATCCATTAGATAAAAGCGCAATTCAATCCAAGGGATGTTATCTGACTTCATCATGTTAAAGTCACAATACTTCCCCATGTGTGTATCGGCCGAGAGACTAAAGATTTTATAGCTCCAAACTTTATGGCGAGAGTGTAAGTTAGTTGTCAAGCATGTGTGTGAGTGGATGCGTCAAATGAGTCTGACGACATTGTTTGGTTACTGCCTCAAATGTGTCTGACGACTTTTACTGAGGGTAAATGGCGCCACTACAGATGTGTGAAAGTTACTTTTTCAAGGTATTGGATTACCAGTTGCGGCTAATGCCGATTGGCCTAGGTTTGAACTTGCAACTCTTGAGTTTATAGCCTAGTAACACAACCATTAGACAAAAGCGCACTTCAGTCCAAAGGATATTATCTCGCTTTATGAACAAGTTAATTGCAAAAACATTAAAAAATTTAACATATTTAAAAACAAGTTAACGCTACAAACATTAAAAAATGTAACATATTTAAAAACAAGTAAACTCTACAAACATAAAAAATCTGACCCCCATTATTTGATGATAAAAAATCTCTAAATGCATACTGAATAACCGAGTAGTTAATTTTGCAATCGGAAAGACTTTGATACCAAATGTCCAATGTTTAATAATCCACCTTCATCTTTAGTTATTAGTTTAATTTAGATTTTTTTGGTACAATCATACTACTTCAGCTCACAAATTCAGGGACGCTTGCATTTTAAAGACAACTATAATCTTTAAAAAACAAATTCGAAAGTACAATAATTTTGAATTTTTCTTCTCACTTATCTAATTTCATGGCGTTCGCCTAAATATGAGCACGTCATTTTTTGTTGTTGATAAGAATAACATTTCTGTTATAGATTAGTTTTTAAGAGTTACTACAAAATAATTTCTCACCGCTAATAGAAAGCAATGCTTTCGAGTATTAAATACGAATATATATTAGGATAAATATATAATATTTATCCAAGCTATTACACCAGGCTAATGCTCACAATGCAAATATTTATATACATATATATATGCATGTCTGTGTGCATATGCATGCATAATATGTAATATGTATGTCAGAATATTCAAACTTCCCTAAGGGTTATGTCATGATTTCAACTTATGTTAATCTGCTTAACTACAATCAGTTGAAGTTGAATTTAAGAATAAGTTGCATGTTATTTCCTTTAAATAGTTCTAAAATATGGTCGTAATATATTCATAATATGCATTTTTGAAAATATAATTTTAACATTTTCGGTATCTTCGATATGCTTCAAAGGATAGAGATTTTCTTGGTTATTTTTAATTTATTTTTTCTGTTTAATTAATTCTTCTTAATTTTTCTGTTTTTAATCGTGTTTAATTTTAATTTTTAATTCTGATACGATCTTGCTTTCAAATGAACTTCCTCATTCATCTTTATCAAAGCACAATTACCACGATGAATGTCGTGTTGTAATCAATTATGTAAGGCTGTTAGGTAACAGTGCATCATACAAATGTGTTACATATTTTTAATACACACACAAGCATGAAAAAACTGCATGAATATCAATGCTGTTCTGTTTAGCAATATTGAAACAATAATTTATTTCAAAGATGTAAGGACCATTATGTGGTTAATATTTCCGGTCTATACCAGAAATTCTTTAACCATAGGTCTCTCCATCCAAATAATCAGTACACTTGATACGGCTTAGGAATTCTATGGTTTAGTTAGCCTTTAGTGGTAGACATATATATACATATTGGCATACTATGACAAAAATATGGTCAGATATTCAAGAACTGTATTAAGCATTGTGCCCAAATTTTTGTGATATATCAATTGTAACAATGTGGTTACCACTGAAACAAAAATTTAATATATCAAACAGTGTTTTTTCTTTAGCTTAGATGTATAAAATCATTTTCTGTAAACATAAGTGTACCTGCTAGTATTTTTTCATTTACATTCACCCTTGCAATTATTATTACTTCCTCGCATTCGTAGTATAGAGAAAGTATCGTCAAACATTCAACATTTTAGATCTCGCTGAGTTCGAAAAATTTATTTTTGGACAATGTTCGTTTGTCTGCCTGCCTGTGGCAAACATAACTGAAAAACACAATGAACTTGATGGATGAAATTTGGTATACATCCTTTATACCAATTTGATATATTTCTATCGAATTTTCAACAAATTCCCTCTTTCCCCTAAAATCAGTCTCTCTGTCCGGCTGCTCGAAAATAATTTAACATAACTAAATAAAGAATAGAGGTAGATAAATGTTATTTGATACATAGAATTAACATCTATATTTTAGACACCTATAAATTTTTGAGCTAAATTCAACAAGGGCTTGACCGTCTGGTGATATGTATTTTTAGAAACATTTAATAACGATAACTCAAAGAGGCCATGACATGAATACATCAAATTTGATTTGTGATTTTGTGACTGCAAGTGAAGTTTTGTATCAAAATTATGTGTCAATGGATTAAAAAAAAGGATTCGAAAACCCGAATTTAATTTCCAGACACTATTAACTGCATGGCAGGGTAATAGCAAAATTAATCACCTAAGATATTACGCCAAAAATTAAAAGTTACGCCGAGATTCACACCAAAAATTACTACTTAGTAACAATTATGCACCAAATTTATGGAAGGCATTCTCTGGGATGGGATGGAATTGAATGGATAGGATTTGTCGGTTTTAATAGCGCAAGAGACGATTTTGACTATATTACTCCAGATGTATGGTTAAAATAGGAATAAAAAATACTATACATGTAAAAATTAAACAAATGTCGAAATTCACTATGATTAAAATGGTAACCTGTTGTCTTTTAAATACAAACAATATCCTTAAATTAGGCGTTTCCTGGGATAATCCCTTAATTGGAGTTTATGTGAAAAAGTTTCGAGAAGATTACCTCCTCCCTCTATTCATTTATTGATAAGATTTTCTTTAATTTGTAGTTAGGATTGCTCCATTAAATAGGACCAGACTGCAAGTTTGTAGGAATATATTTTAGATCCCTTCTCTCTAAAACTAGTGACATGGTTATAAGTGTGCCAAGAATAATGTATTTCATAAGAATGTACTTAAAAAATTAGATAAAAAGTGTAAATATTTTATAATTTTTAAAATTTGTATAACCATTAACTATCACTAACTAAACACAACTTTGCCAGAGGAAATGCCAATGTGTGATTCCCTTTGTACAATTTAGCTGACTGAGAGCCGTTGTAAAAAAATTGTAAAAGTTTAAAGAAGGAAAGTTAAAGAAGCAAAAAATCACCAGTCATTCATCACTAGTTTATTCTTCTGTAATTTTCTACGAACTTTCAACTCAAATATTCATCAACAATTAAAATATCCGAGATCTGAAACAAATCACAGTAATAGCCATTTGCCCTAAAATCTCAATACCTTAAATAATGTAATACTATCAGAAAGAGATAATTCCGTTTACTACATTGAGCATTCTGAAAAAGATCCTATATTTCTGAGCCATATAGTATGATGCTTGAGATCATAATGAGCTTAAATTGCATTAGTATGATGTTTCATTCGATTGTTCCAAATTATTCGAAAGTTCTACTACATTTTAAAAGTATGTTTTATAATTATTGATTGTATCTTAAAGACATCCAAATATGGTTTCCTTTAGTAAATATATAGTATGCTTCCCTTCTCCTCCATGTTCTATTGCATTTGTGAGAATTTACGTTGTCAAGTTATCAGTAATTCCACTAATGATGGTACTCGAGGTATGCATGATTGAGTATCAATGACCGATCTAATGATGGTACACGAGAATGGCACTCGATGGTACTACGAGGTAATTTCCTTCGTAGATGAGAAAAAAAATGTTTTTTGATTTGACCGAAACTTTAAAGAATTCTCTCAAATTTTTTCTATAGTAAATCATAGCATTAAACAAAAATATCGCACCCATTCCCCCTCTCCCACCTAATGAATGTAGAACTGGGTTATTTAACTTTTGAATTAACACAAAATAGAAAGAAAAGAAAATTTTGAAAATAAAAAAAACTTAAAAAATATAACAAATGGCAATTAACATTGCGATACTACAGTAACAATAAAAGAATTGAAACAGATTTTGAAGAAAGGCATTTTGTTCTTAGCTATTAAGTGGTTTCGAAGAGGTTTTGAAAAAGGACGTCATATCAGCCATAATTCTGAAGATACGTAATATCTTGTCATGTAATTATTATCATTGATTCGTTTCAGAAATGATATTTCAATCTTTTTGGGTGCAAAAATATTATCGTTTTCGCTTTTCATATGTTTTAAACGACTTAATAATATTATGAAGTACTTTTGAAATATGAATACATGACCTCTTTTATTGTTTTAAATTATTGAAATCGTTTGCATTTGAATCGAGGTATATTTTTTCAAAATTCTAGTCTGCAAAGATATAATATAAATTGTAAGCAATGTTATTTATTATTTCTCTCAACCAAAACGCGAAAATTGTAAGCCTTTGAAGATACGAAAAAAAAGTCTTTTAATAAGAAGAAATTTATTATATATATGGTTATAAGTACGTCCTGGCACTGAAGTACCATGTCTTTCCCATCATCAAGGCATCCTGGGTTCGAGTCCTGGTTCGGATATGGTTGATCTTCATCTGCTCTGTGAAACGTGTGAACATGCCCTCCCCCCTGTAAAAAGGGACTGTAAAGGGAATGTAATGCGTGAAAAACTAAGACGTACTCTTCGCCCTAGATGGTGCTACTTAAAATAAGATACGCCCCCTCGGCTTAAAATCACTGACTGTGTTAGCGAGCTTGTACATGGCAAGTGTCATTAGAAACAACGACGATAAATATGGTTATAACTGTATGTGTAAGTGAAATTATTTAATCCTGATATTTCTTTATGAAATATTTCATTAAGTTTTAAAGAGATTTTTAATGACCATTTTTTAAATGAAGGAAGAAGAACATTGAAACATTGACCAAGTTTATACAAACAATGCAGATTACAAACATAAATTCCTCTAAAATCATCAATCTAAACATTTCCTCTTCAATCTAAAATTTTTATGGGAAATACGAAAGATAAAGCATAACATATCTTGTATATAAAATAATATATTTAAATTGAAAGCATTGATATTTACACATAACATTATACCTGTATATGCAAATTATCGTACTGATCTAAAAACAATAATTTTCAGTCAGCTGAAATACTTAGCAGTCAGTTCTTTTTTCATTAAATATACGAGGGAAAATCAAAATGTCTTTGCGCCTATTTTTTAAAGCCAAAATACGGCTGTGAATACAAAGCGAACATATACATTCCCATATTTGAACGTTCCTTGAACCGTACAAGCAGTATCTGCCTTTTGCTTCGATGAACGGCGCTGCTATCAGTCATTTAAGTAGCAGTTGTTCTTCAGACGTCCACAGCTTATGAGCAGCGAAGTGTTATTCGTTTTCTATGGAGCAAGGGACAAACGCCCATAGTAATTCATAGGGAAATGCAACCCAGTTATGGATAAAAGTGTCTCGCTTTGAGAAGTGCTCAATGGTGGTGTCGCGAGTTTCAAAAAGGACAGCGTGGTTATCCTCCACGACAATGTAAGGCTACATGGGGCAGTCCAGACCGTCGCTAAGCTCCAGTCATTTCACTGGGATAATCTGGAACACCCACCTTACAGTCCAGACCTTGCCCCTAGTGATTTTCACGTTTTCGGTCCACTGAGGAAGTTTCTGGTAGGACAGAGATTCACATGTGACGAAGAAACCAAGAACGCGGTCCGACGGTGGTTCCACAGGCAATCGGAAGAATTCTACAGCAGGGAGATCTTTAATTTAGTGCTACGATGGGACGAATGTCTGAACCGGTCTAGTGAATATGTGGAGAAATAATGTAAGGTAAGCGGTACACTACGCATATTTCTATATACTTGTATGCACCTGTTTTTGGCGAATAAAAAATAGGCGCAAAAACTTTTTGATTTGCCTTCATAACTGTGTCCATCGAATTGTTATAATCATTTCCAGTTTAAAATCTAGGTTTTTCAAATTCCAGTTAACGATCTCTTACTGTTTTGTATAATTGTACCGGCAGGTAAGGAATATAAATTATTGCATTGTAAATATGAGCAATTTGTGATTCTTTAAGCTATTTCCGAATTTAGATTCAAACACGTAGCCTTGTATGAAATGTAATTATTTCTAGAAACAGAAATAATATTCTATTTTATTTTTAATAAATTTTATCATTTATAGAATTAATCTTTTTTTTAAAATAAGAGGAAAAAATCTAGTTTTCATCAACTTGCCTCTAATATAATCTATAATTTTCTCTAAAAATTTATGTTCAAATTATCTTGTATTTCTTTATTAGTTTTCAAAATCTAGCGATAATCTTCAAGACGCATATTCAAGATTTCGTCAAATACAGAAATGCCGTGTGAGAACAATGTTTATATATGACATATATAGACAAAATCAAGTGAAGTTGGTAAAAATTAATAGTTAAATTAATTACTCTTAATTGTTTCACTTGAAACTCGTTAGCTTGCTTAGATGTGGTTATTATTTATGTTCAATAACTCATTAAAAATGACTTTGCTGCTTGAAAAAAATTTGTCTGTATTTTTAAAATTTTGTTGCTATTAATTTTTTAAGCTCCATTAAATACGAATAATTTAACATCATCATCAAAATACAGTAATCATTTCGGATTATTTTTCAAAAAAAAAGTTTAAAAAAATTAATTATTTCGGAAATTTGATTTTCTATATGCAAACTATTAACTATCAACTCTTCCATAACATGAATAACACTTAACTATAATCTACTATTTAACTCATCCTTGTGAATGGCTTTTCTAGATTTCCTTTTTATCGAAAAACATATAAATGGTTAAAAAAAAAATTCTCACGGTCGAGTAGAAATGTCCAATCCGAGTACATGTTTAATAATTATTTAACCCCTTCACGGAAGCGATGAATTGGAGAACAGGAATAGATCAATGAAGTTCTTTCTGTATGGATATCGACGTCCCCGTGGGAACTGCACCCCCTGAATCCCCCTCCCCCAATTTCTTTGTTCACCAATCGCTTCGTCGCACGAATTGATCGGTAGCGTCTTTTTGTTCTTCACTCTTCTTTTTTTACCACCCGCTCTTCCTCTTCTTCTTCTTTTTTTTCTTTTCTCCAATATAAATCTTTTCTTTCTTCGCTTTCGTTTTGACACTCATATACAAGAGTTAACTGTTTCGCTTTTTTCCATCGACGTTGGCAGAGACAATGGATGAAAAAATGGTCCATGAAAGAAAGGGGAAAACATTCTTTCTTCTTTTTTTTTTGATCCTTTACTGCTATGCTTGAAAGTTCTTTAGTTAGGAAGGTGATTTTTTTTTCTCTTCTTCTTCTTCCTCTTCTTGGTCTTCTTACATCGGCTTAACGGTATAAAAATGAGTGCCGTATTGTGAAGTAATAAAACAATGGAGTCAGATAAAGCCGGCTGTCCCTTATGGGGCTTCTATAGATGGCAGCATGGCGACAATGTAGTTTTGTCGTTATTAAAAGACCAGCTTCCGTTGGTGTGGGAAATAGCGGAGGAAACTTTAAAGTAAAATTAATTGCTCAGTGAAGTGCTTGGTGGATGAAGAATGTGTAAATTCTGTGTACATTTTTTTTAAACTGCTAATGAACTTTTTGGTAATTTTTTAAAGCTTATTTATGATGGGGTCAGGATAAAATTTAATAGCGGAGTTTTCACTTTCGAGGAATAGAAAACACTTAAGAAAAATATTTAGATAAAAAAATTAACCTTCAAGCTATTGCGTAAAGATTGTTTAAAAATTTATTTGGTATAAGGATTTATTTGGTATAAGTTTATAAGTATAAGGAGGTAAATATTTTCTCTCCACATTACCGTGTGAAAAACACGGTCTCAAGCATTTTTTTTAATTAAATGGAGTTTATTCCTTAATTGGCTATTTTTTTCTAATACTTTAACTTGTAATTTAAAAAAAAACTGGATTAAATAAAATTTAAAAAATTTCGGAAGAAAAAAAATTAATACAAATGATGATTTTCTGAAAGATTATTTATTCTCGTGTATTTATAATATTTTTCTGCATTTAAGATTGTATTGTACTGACAAAAGACATACGAGTATCTTTTATTAGAATTTTACATTGTTCCCGATTTCACTTGAAAGGAAGATATTTATATCAATAACAGTATTGTATTATGCTTTGTATCATGTACTGTATGAGTATTATGTGCTGTATTATTATGTACAGTATTATGTATTGTATTAGTATGTACAATATTATGTATTGTATTAGTATGTACAGTATTATGTGTTGTATTTGTATATACAGTATTATGTACTGTATTAGTATGTATCAGTATTATGTACTCTATTAATATGTATCAGTATTAGTATATATCACTATTATGTACTGTATTACAAAATCCACGTAATCATGAATATTGTTTTTATATCACTAATATATACTTTGAGAATAGCACCTATACTAGGAGTTCAATAAAGTAAAGGTAAGTATTCATATGAAGAAAAAAATCTAATTGAAAAAATACTTCATTAAAATGAAAACATATCTTTTATTGTTGCAGAAGTTAGAATCAAATTATTAAAATTTCTTATAATTCCTTCTAATATTTCAGATTCTAATGTATGAAAAGTAGAAGTCAAACCAGCAAATTATGGGAAGAAAGAGATGTGGAAAAGGAATTAAATTTTTTAAAAAATGTAACATTTTGCCATATTCACTGCAACTTTATTTCCTTTAAAAGGAAAGGTGGACCTTGCCTGGTGATAAGAGTTTGGCTCATTAACCGTAGGGTTTCATATTCCATACAAGATTCATTTGAAGAACCATCGTATAAGGCGGTCTATTGTACATTAAATCCATCATGGGCCAAACGTCCACCTACTGGTGTAGAGAGACGGTGCCAACTCAAGAATTGTTCTCGTCATCTGATCTCTTCTCAAAATTACGATGTCCGTCCCAAAATAGCAGTAGTGTTGCTTTATAATGGGACGGTAGTATAACTAAGCTAACTTCTGTTTACATAAAGCAGTCATGGTCGTCTGATGGTCCTGATGGAACGAGTAACTTTATATATTTATTATAGCTTTATATAGTGAATCATGACTTGTCATTCATATTACTTGTTCACTATCAACCCATTTTCGATTAATTACTAGTGATAATGTTTATCCCCTGAATGGACCTTTCACCAATTACTGCTTCGTTTCTATGACATGGAAAACATGTGCATCTATCAATTGGAAAAATGAAAGGGTTATTTCACATTGAATGGATCGTAGGTTATTTTTCACATTTAATGATTCGTAGGTTGGTTTCTTATAACAATTTTCTAGACTTCATAGTTTGCCGTCGTGCCTTGTTTACCTGTCGTGTTATGTAACTACAAGAAAGCATTAACGCTACATGAATTTCATTTATCTATCTTTCTATACTCATACCTCCAATAAGTTCTTTTAATCTTAATTTTAACTTTAGTAATTTGCTACACTTTTAATAAGAGCATTAAAAAATCATGTCAACATATCAATAAAAATATAATTCTTGTGACTTATTTTTCAATGTTTAGATGTTTGATAATTATGAAAATAATCTAATTTTTAATAATTATTTTCTTCTTTATCTTGTATTATTACTGACAATTAAAAGGTTTATAAATCTTTGTTTTTATTTTATCTACTTTATCTCTAGAGATTTTTATTATTTATTCATCTATATATTTATTTTTACCTAATATTTATTTTTATAATAATTTACAACAAACAAATTTTGATTATATCTTGTGTAACGAAATTCATTTTAACCCTTAAGATTTATACTTTGATTCCTGGATAGAAGAGCCTAAAAAATTAGAGCTAAATGAATTCTAAGATAATGACTTTGAATACTTTTTCAATTTTGATAATACACGATTACAATTTGAAAATATCTATTGTTTTCCTTACTGGTTAGATATAATTTATGTCGATTGCATACAATTTACGTATTTTGTACCTTGCACCTGAAATGTGGAATGTAGTCGATTGTAGAGTCATCAATGGATGCGAATAATTCAGAAAGGAATATTAAAGAATGTGTTTCTAGTTCCTTGTATTCAGAAAAAAAATAATGAATCTTCAGATACTGAAGAATATTTACTGCTAATATCCTAACGAGATCATTGTAATATATAAATATAACTATTATTTTGTTGATAAATTGCGACCGACAAGGGCAATTTTGTCGCTTCCGATTCCATCATGTCAAGATTATAATTATCATAACGCTGCTATATATGATTTGCCTTTGCCTTTATATATATATATATATATATATATATATATATATATATATATATAT
>JAOUZG010019159.1:4859818-4877473 GCA_026289955.1 Argiope argentata
GTTGGTGAATATCGTTTCAATCCGTTACTGAAAGTTATCTTACATCCGGAATGTGAGTAAGATTCTTTCAAGTATTTTTTTTCCTAACTCTTCAAGATTCAGATAAGGTAGTGGCATTTTCTTTCACTTTTAGCTATGCGATTACTTAGCTATGTATGGAAGAGCATGAATTTTCTATGAGCCACAAGTCCTTGACTTCTTTCGCCTGGAGTAGCTATTCGATTGGAGTTAGTGATAAGATTATACACAAAGCTTCCGTAATCTGAATGAAATTATTTAAATTTAAGGAAACTTTCTCTTGAGGTATCTCAACTTTATTTTGCGATTCAGCGGGTGTCCTCTGCATTATTCAAAGGTTTTTCCTGCGTATGCTTTATGTGAGATTGATTTTCGTTCGCCGCAATTTTGCTAAGAGTTTTCAGAATGTTTCAAATCGCACGCAATCGTGTTTTACAGTGCCATTTCCTCACTTTTATTCTTCGCTTTTGGCAGAATTCAAAAATTTCTTTGATTTTTTTTAACTTCCGTGTAGTTGGAAATATTTCTAACACAATTTATGGTGCTTAGATTTGATAGATTTTATTAAAAAATTGAAGAATAAATGTGACAGGAAAAAGAAAAGTTATTTAAATAAAATTCTTCAAGTGGAGCATGATTCTCCTAACACTCTTTTATTTAATTTACATTCTTTCAGAAATGAAAAAATGGAATTTTTAATCAATTTTTTTTTATTTCCTGATATTGTAGGGTTTTTAATTTATCCATAATAATGTTATTTTAGTAAGTATAACAATTTATTTCTCTAAAATTTCAGGTAACATATTGAAGGTTATTTTTTTTGTCAATAAGAGGTACTACTTGGAAAAAATTTAAGTAAATAATGTTACAATATATCTTAATTATAATATTCAATTATGATTCCTTAAAAATTTGTGAGAGAAGTTTTTAATACTGATAATAATTATGAAATGTTTAAAACAAAAAGAACATATTGCAATAAATAAACATATAAACATATATTTTTATTTTATATATATAAAACCTATAAAATAAAAAATACATTGCAATAAAAAATAAATAAAAGTCATTTTTACTACCATGTTTAAACTAATTTTTGAACAAAAACGCTAAAATGAAAAAAAAAGTAGAAGCTCTTAAAACATAATAATGAATAACCGTACAGAAGTTTTCTCAAAGCAATTTTTAAGCAGCGTAAAGAATTCTATTTTTTTATTTTAAAAAGTTTTTTAATCCAAAATTTCTTGAAATTTTAATTTATTGCACAATGCATTAATTAATCATTTATATTTTCTTCTTTAAAATTTTTTATTTAAAAAAGTGCTACACTTAATGCATTAATCAAAAGAGTCCTTTAGTATTTTTTTTCAAAATATATACCCTACGTTGAATAAATTTAATTCATGCTTGCATAGTTAAAGGTAAATGTTCAATATAAACTTAATATTGTGTTTCATTATGTATCTGGAAATAGAAAAATGAACATGTTGATATTAGGGTCTATATAAAAATCTGTTACTTTCCAAAAGATCATTAAATAAATCTCTTCTTCTTTGAAAGTGCTTTTGACAGAATTTTAAGATAATTAGTTATTCGCTGCTATAGAATCTTAAATAAATATTAATCATTTCTATATAAAATATGCAAAAAGTGAGCTCTTGATTTTTTAAATGTTTTTTTTCCTCATTATTTTGATGAATATTGAAAGGGATAAGAAGCTATTATCAGCTTTGTAGTTTTGAGCAACAAATATAGTTGGGGCCTCAATAAAGATAAGAATTAATAAATCTTGACATGATGTAAGGTATAATATAAACAGGGTGTCCCAGCAAGTTCGGATAATTTCTGAAAACCAACTTCATTGTTTGGAAAACATAAAAAATGGCCAAAGTGCTGTACCTTTACGACCCATAGTTTTAAAGAAAAATGCGAATGAAAATGTATGACATCATATATGGTCTACGAAAAAAAATTATTATTCTGTTGGATTGGTCTTCGCGGTCTTCTTTCATGGCCACCACGATTTCCAGATCTGAATAATTTAGATTTTTTCCTGTGAGACCATGTAAAGGAATTGGTTCATCGTGATTCAGTTACTTCAGAATTGAACTTAATGCATTCATCTACACAAAACGTTTACTTTTGTGCACACTACGATGCTAGAACGTGTACAGTCAACATTGAACAATGCGTGCATTTTGTCTCGGTATCCACAGGGGATATTAAGAGCATATTCCTATTTAAAATTATGCAAGTACTGATATTACCTTTTCGAATAAAGGTTTTTTTCTTTTCTTAAACTGGATATGACGTCATGCATTTTATCTCGCATTTTTCTAAATATCTATGCGTCATAAAGGTACAATTCTTTAAATATGTTTTATGTTTTCCGAATCTGGCTAAGCAGAGTTTATTAGATCTTGATGCGACACCCTAAATAATAGAGATTTGGAAACACACCGTGAAAGAAATTTCACTGCTCCTCCAACAATTTCTAATCTGACGATAGATAAAAATGAGAGCTCGCTGTTGTTTATTGATGATGGTTGTGAGTGATGTGTTAACGTTAACCTTGTGACAGAAAATGAAAAATGATGGCATTTTGATCAAATCTCATTTATGTTACCATAACAACACGTTTATATATTCAACAGCCAAAGTCGTTTTAACTGCTTTTCTGGTTAATTCTGGACATATTTAATTATTAACAAAATATATTGGGTGTTGTATATATCTATTTAAGTTATCTATTTGCATTAAATAAAACCTTATATATATATGCTATGATGCTTATTGAAGTAAAAAGAAAGTGCATTTTTACAATTGTGCAGCCTTTTTTATTCTTTGATTGGCACAAAATGGTTATCTTGTCTCTTTCGAAAGATACACACTTCCAAATAATAAAATTACCAAATAATTTTTTACAGATAATTAGGAATGTTATTACCTCTAAATTAACATAAAGTTATTATCTCTTTGGATTTGTTAGAAATTAAGTACCGTATAATAAACAAAAAGAAAAACCATTAGTATATAAAGGGAAGATAACAAATATGACGCCAGCTAGGTCTATCATGTTAATTAACTTAATTGTGTAAATTTGAAACCGTCACGTAACATGAAAATGGAAAATGCGAAATGAGGGGAACTTTTAGAATATCAATGAGCCATAATGAAAATTTCCAGCTTAGAGACATGTTTATTAACCCATGTTCCATATTCAGGAACCACACCAAAAAGACGTCACACGAGCCTGATTTTGGATTTAAAATGCACGCCTTCACCAAGAATTGCTATTAATATTAATGAAAATGTTTCTTACCTTCCACTTGCAAGTGTGCTGTTTCCGAACTGGCCACCCCTTTTTCGTTCTTCGCTGAGCAGTGGTACATGCCATAGTCGGCTGGTCCAACATTGTCCAGTTGGAGAGAACCACTATCCAATATCTTGTAACTGGTATGCCCATTTATGTAAATGTTGCGACCATTTCTTTGCCACGTGATCTGAGGTGGAGGATCTCCGATTGTGTCGCAAGTGAACACTACGATGTCCCCCATCATTGCAGTGGTGTTGCTGGGGCCCATCACTATGACGGGTTCTGTGGAAGAAAAATGATTAATGATTAATAATCACTCTTGAAATAATTTTAAAGTTTACAGCATAAATGTTTCGAAAATAAAATTAATAAACTTTTTAAGACTCAAGATATTTCTTTCATTCAGAAATGTAAGATAAAATGTTAGTCCGTGGATTAAATACTTCCAACAAAGTAGTTTGTGAGTTTTCTAAGATGCAAGCAATTTTCTGACGATTCAAATTGAACAAGTAATATAAAAATATTTTTTAAAGTCAATTCCTACTTAGGTTAACCAAGAAAAATTTTACTTCGATTATTTATAATTTGTTTCAACATTCAAGTTTGATCTCAAGTTATCAACATTAACCAGCTTAAACCTATTTGATACACACACACACACTTTTTTTATATTTTCACTTTCAATTTTTTAGTTAGGAAATAAGTCAATCCATTTTGAGATAAATAAAAGCCATCATAAATATCGAAGGAATGCGTAATTTGATAATCTCGTGATTCCTTCACATCGATTTAAACTGGTCAATGACTTATATGAGACAATTCGTAGGAATTCAATGAATAATTTGTTTAATTGGTTCGTAGGTAGGAATTCAATGAACAATTTGTTTAATTGGTTCGTAGGAATTCAATGAATAATTTGTTTAATTGGTTCGTAGGAATTCAATGAATAATTTGTTTAATTGGTTCGTAGGAATTCAATGAATAATTTGTTTAATTGGTTCGTAGGAATTCAATGAATAATTTGTTTAATTGGTTTGTAGGAATTCAATGAATAATAAAGTTGTAACTTTAGTTGGCGATAAATCACCCAATTTATTATTTTTTAATAACCCTAAAAGTAAAAAAAAATGATGCCTGAAATGTTGCTAATTTGTTGGCTATGCATTTTGAAATTTCAGAAACTTCAAACCGAAACATCATGTTCTTAAACGATAAAAAAAGTTCTGAAAAGAACGAAAATCTTATCATTTTCTAACACTTTTTATTTTATTCAAATTTGCTACATAATTTTGAGTTTATTGATTGAAATAAGTCGTCCCACCTTTGTTGTTGATGATAAACAAATGCATAATTACTATTCATGCTAAATACTTCATTCTGACCTTTCTTAGCCTTTCCAAGGAAATATTAACTCGGGCATCTAAATTGCTCCTTGATCCAGGAGCTTACATGGCTTAACTTCCCTGGGCGATGCTGCACGAATCAAATCAGAAAATTACTCTCCATGCCCCAGAATCCACCCAACTAAACATTTTACCTACTGGAGTCGAAACTCCACTCCGAGTGCCTCTACTTTGACATCAAAGCCAGTCTTTCGTGCATAATACCTTTGGTTCTGGAGGAACGGCAAGATGTCATCAACGGTGTTTACGCTACAATTTATGGTGCAGGGATTATCCTTGCGGCAACAATGAGGTAGGGAAGCAGATGCCCCTTGTTCACGCTTTTCGTGCACCCCCGACTAAATTTAATGTGTTGTCCGAAGACCAGCTACGGAACTAGTTGGACTAACAAAGTGAATGGGATCGGTCAACAGAGAAGTGAGTTATATGGAAACGGACTAAGTGTATTGGCGTTGTTCCAGTTGTAGAATATCAGCCGAATAGCATGAAGGATAAAAGCTCAGATACAGAAAGCGGTAATGGAAAACTGCCTTGATGGAATGGATATTTGATATAAATGATATAAAATGATAAATAACGAATTAAGTATGTGATGCATTGTTAAGTGCTGGATTTCATATCGTCTAAATTTGTGACATTATTTATTCTTAAATTATATCAAAATGTAATCTTTATTTGGAAATGTTTCAAAAAACCTGCGTATAATCCAGCATAAAAATACAAAAGGAATGATTAATACAGGATACAAAAATACAAAAAGAATGATAAAGGGGACTATAAATAATTAGATAACAGGTATGATTATGTTGGTGTTATTCCAGCTATTCATTGTAGACCATATAACAAGACAAATAGGACATTTTAAATGTAGAAAAATTGTAACTATGAACTGAAAATCTAAAGAAAATAAAATTTAAAATACAGGAAATACAGGATTTCCATTAGATAATGTTTTGAAAATTTAGATTTTGATGACATTAGTTTCTATAACAGAATGAATTTGAAAGATGTTTATTTAAAAGGATTAATTGTTTAAATACGGTATGCGATATTTTAAATTATTGAGCTCTAATGTTGTCTTTTTTTGTAAAATTACCTCCCTTATGAAAATATACACTTCAATTATATGTTAAATCATTATCTAATTTTACTGCTTCATTTGATTAATAAAATACCATTGGTTTATAAAATTTTTAAATTCGAGAATGTGCCAATAATATTTTATTAGTGTTTAATTATGCGAATTTAATTTTTTAAATTAGAAAATGCACCAACAAATTTTTTAAATTAGAGAATACATCAATAATATTTTGTCAGTGTTTAATTATGCGAATTCCCGTGCTTTTGGGCACGTGTCTGTTGGCTCCAATTTTTAAATTAGAGAATGCGCCAATAATTTTTTTAAATAAGAAAATGCGCCAATATTTTCTCGGTGTTTACTTCTGTGAATTTCCATGTTTTTGTGCACGTGTCAGTTGACTCAGATTTTGTCAAAATAAAAGTAAAGATACAATTGTTCAAGTAATATATGGGAAATTTTACAAGTTCTATATTAACCTAAAACTGCTAGATTCGAAAGGAAAACTAGAAAAATGCATACGATTAACGCTCTCAATACATAACTCTGTAAAAACCATACTTTATACTTACCGCTTATGGCATCTATATAAAAAAAATCTAAAAGCCACAGGCTAAGCTTCTGAGACAGTACGTTTGTGATGTGGCTAACAACTTTTAAATTAATTCTGTTACATATAATTAGTTTATTCGATTATTTGTATTCAAAAATATACTAGCTAATTTTTAAGAAATAAGTATTATTAATTCTATTTAATTAAAAATGATTTTCACATCTCTTTCTTCGAAATACTGCTTGAAATTGAAAGATAAATTTAACAAGTTTTAAAATTATTTTTTATTGATGTTATTATTAAATTATTTTCTCTTTATTTTTCTTTCCTTCACAACATATGAAAATTTAAGAAATTTTTATCAACTCTTTCTGATTTTTTAAGAGGAAAATATAAATGCATTCTAATTTGGTAAATTGTTGATTAAATCTAATTTGTAAATACTCTGGTATAACTATTTCAATTCCTACTATTAGTTCACACTCTCCCTATTTATATAAATATCTTGTTCAAGTTTCCAAACGTTATATTATACTTTTTATTCATCCACTCAAATGCAAATACATTTTTTTAAACTTGTAGTGAATGACACTCGATGTTCATAGAGTTTTTTAAAATATTATTTAAATCATAAAATTTAATTTTTAATATTTTAAATAGAGTTTTAGCTGTTTGTAATCAAAATTGAAATCTTCATGCCAGTAGCTCAATCGGTAAAATGCGAGGTTTGCAGTATTTTTCGCGTGAAGGTGAAGAATACGATTTCAATTCTTGTGAAAATAAATATTTTTTTTAAAAAAAATTATTTATATTAATTGTAATTATTTAATAAAAAGTAACTTAAATATTTTTTTTTTCCTTTTTGATCTAACTGGGAATTGTTTTACTAAGGGGACAAACTAATAATCTTTATTCCCCTACAACGTATTATATTTCCAATTAAGCACTCTTTCTCACACAAAAAAAAAAATAAAACATGTTTTACAGAGCTCATATATATTGCAAAGTAACAACTAATTATGATTTCTGGAATTATAGATGATATAGCTAAGTTGATATTTTTGGATGTGTTCCTTTTATTTTGCGTTATTCTATACCAATGTATTTTTAAAGAATTGATATTATCGGATAATTAAACACAGATAAAAATAAGTAAACAAATGATAAAAATAATAAAAAGGCAAAATATTCCTTAAATTATAGATTGCTAAAAGTTTTTCATTATGATAATTAATTGTGTAAAGACAGAGCACAAATTTGAATAAAATTTTAAATCCGAAACTCATCAAAATTGGCTGGGTAGCGTCAATTATCATAACAGTCGAATAATCATAACAAAACTTTGACAGATACAGAACCCATCACCATTCAGTCAACGGTCTTTTAACAACCCTGCTGGCCATGTCTGAGCACAATGGGACCTCCCCCTCCCCATTCCAATCTTCGAACAGATGCATTGCAGTCGCCTTCGAATTGAAAGAGAAACATGATCAAACATGCCCTCGGATCCTTGATCTCATGAATGATGCACGTGACCAAGAAGGGAAGGGGAGAGGGAGTCTGAAGGAATGCCGTACCTGTCATGTCCGGTGAACTGTCCCTGGCTCCTCCAACCTTGGTAAAAGGCGACCGGAAGGTGAGGGAAACTGACAGGGACGACTGAATTACAGGGGCACACGTCACGACCATTTAATTTTCAGACGAATCTCGAATATTTTGTCCTCGCCATATGAATTGCTGGGGGGGGGGGGGTCGTGCAAGGGATATCATTTCGTGTTTTCCCTTCTAAGGAAGTATTTAGAAATTCGAATACTGTTAAATGGATAGACCTGTCCACTAAAATGGTTTACCATATTGTGGCTAGAATGGTTGGCCATATTTAGGGGAGAAGTTTTGCTTAAGAATATCGAAAGAATGCTTAGTATTAAAGCATGATTGATCGAAAATAGAACACCAAGTGATTTTAACATTGACACATTTTGATATAGAAGAGAAACTATTCAGAAATCCATTAAAATGAACATTAATAAAGTGGAATTTCCGATTGTCTTGAATTGTTATAGGATATGGCATGTTTTGTATCTAGTTTTGTCGATTAACGAACATAATCGAATGAATATTTTTAATTTTTCTCGATCACGGATCTACAATTCTACTTATTAAAAACGTGACAAATTATATTCACTCATTTGGTTTAATTTTTGGGTTATCATGTTATGGCATGCGCAGGAATTGATAGACAGATAAAAAAGTGTACTGTTTTGCAGTAAGTGTTGTAAAATAACGAATAGAATCGAGGGAGTATTTTTAATCTTTCTCTCCTCACAGATCTAAAATTCTGCTGATTAAAATTGTGCCAAATTATAATAGCTCAGCTGATTGAATATTTGGATTATCATGTAACATCATACGAAAGAATTGACAAAGATAATTCTCTTTTTGCAGATTTAAACTAAAATTCGACAAAAATATACAAGATTGAAGTAACAATCAAAGTCAAAATTCAATTGTTCATCATGTTTCGTTCGCCAGCTATTTTATTCACAGACATACAGGTATAAACCTTTTCTAAGTTAAAATTTTTGGATTTAGAGAATTGTGAAACTTGGAGATTCATTGAAAATCGACCAAATTTTTCAGGAATTACAAATTTTACCATTCTTTTTCTGCGCTTTATTAATCATAAAGTGATGAAGAAGCAAATGTAGGTGAAATTAATTGTTTTTCTATTTTAAGAGGCACATGGGTTTTTTGATAAGGACCTGATCTCAGGTCTGACCTTGCGGGTCTTGCTTCCTCTTCTCAGTCAGAGCGATACGGCAGTGTAAAGGAGAATGCCTTCTCGGATTTGGGTCCGTATTCTATTACTACTTTCAAAAGGGAAATTATTCTAACAAAACTAATCATAATCTTACTTTTCAGCTGCTAAATTTATAGATATTTGCTTATTTACATCTATATTACCGTTAAAGTATATAATGCAGTTATTTTATAGAATACCTAGTTATTCCATGAAATAATTGATCGTGTCCGTTAAAGTGTGTAATATTTTGTTAATTTGACACTTTAACTAATTCTATGAAATAACTAGGCATTCTATAAATTAACTAATGAGAGACAGTTAAAGTGTAAAATAAACAATTTATCTAAAATGAAATAGCTTGGTATTCTATAAATAAACGATTGATAGACAATTAAAATGAAAAAGAAACAATTTATCTTATTTATGCAACGTATAAATGACATTTATGGAAACGTGCCATAAAATCCTTTTTTACAACAAGGATTACTAAAATGGCACTTGGAATTACAAATAACTGATTTGTAATTTTTTTTTAAAACTGATTATTTTTATTTTTAAAACAAAAATATTTTTTGTTGACACACTGTTCAAAGTTCATAAATGCAGTAGGGGGTGGAAGGTAAATGTATTTGTCGTGCGAGATATATGATATATATTATTTTACACTTTAACGGGCTGCAGATCGTTATTCTATGAAATGACCAGTTAAATCATGAAATACAAGAAAGTTTTACACTTTAACGGACAAGATCAGTTATTTCATGGAATAATTAGGTATTCTATAAAATAACGGATTTCATACTTTAATGGTAACATCTACATTCTTAGAGTCTACTGTGTGTTAAATTCCCTAACTAATATGAATCACAAATAGTATTAAATTAATAATGAATAACTGAAAAAAAAAGAATAATTAATTTTTTTATCTTCCTGGGGTACTTCGAAATAATCATAAGAAGTTTCTGACATGATAGTTGGATCTCGCAACACTGAAGGGTATATAAATAGGTAGGGGTAAGTTCCTCCCATCGATGATGGGACGTACTTCCAAAGGGAAGGGTTGTACCGTAGCCAGTGATGGCCCTTGAGATTCAATCACAATTACCGCAAGCGGCACCGCAAGACCATTGCCATGGTCTTTCATTCAACTCTCGTGATTTATATCTGTATCCCTTCCCAGTCTGATATCACTTATGGTACTAGGCTGTTTTTGATTATTTTGATTTGTGTTTCCTTATGTTCTGACTTAAGATGATGTAATAAGATGGTATTATGATAATCATGCTCTTTTCATATAATGTTTTGAATCTTTTTATTTATTTTTATTTAAAATTATCTTATACTTGCAGATAAAATTCCCATTAATAGGCATGAAATAATCTTTCCTGATTTTCTAATAAACATAATTTATACATTATGTTTCGCCTTTCGAAACGAATTCTGTTCCGATAAGTTTTATATTTTTACGTATGATGTATGTTTTTAGCTTAAACAAAAAGTATCGTAGCCTTATCGAACTTTCCAGATTTTATTCGATCTGAGGGGACCATTTTTTATCAGAGATTGCGAGAAATCATACCATAATCTCCAACCCACCACGATGGTTCATAGTTTTAAACCATAGAACTGAATAACCGGACCTCAGCAAAATCAACACTGGAAGGAATTGTGGTTGAGTTCTAAGGACAATCACCGGTCACGGCACAATCATACCCGTAGGAAGTACGTCGTGCTATCGATTGGAGGATACTACCCCTATACAATACCCTCCAGGGTAGCGAGATCCAATTACCATGTCAGAAGCTTCTCCTCCTCATTTAAAGGTAAACCTCCTTAAAGGTACCTTCCTTAAAGGGGATAAGAGTATGCGAGAATCTTTCAAGGAAGCCACTACTGTTGGTTTTACATATCCAAATTAACACATTTATATTCAATCGGCAATATCTTTGTTAAGAGATAGCAATAACCCTTTAAATATACATAATTTTGATTAAAATATGCTACTAAATATATTAAAGCATTTGAAAACCACTTTAAGCTGTATTTTAGCTTTGCAATTAAATTTCGGTTTATAAATTAAATATTCTTTAAAATTGCACATGGTGGCACAGAATGGAACTCACAGTTTTGATACATGCAACGGCTTGACAAGAGTGTGATTGCAATTCTAAGTAAGGGACTATGAAACATGGAATTCTTCTTAATGTATGATTTCCTTCATGTATTTCTCAGTCATTTCATTATTTATGATGCATCATATATAATTTTAAATCACAAATTGCCATCTATTTAATTCATTTTATTATGAGTTTAATAAAATATTTCTTTCAACGTTAATATTTTTGCATCATTATTTAAAGTTACATCGTATCTAAACTTATACATCTGAATGATTTTCATTTACAAAAATAAATGCAGTGTTTATAACGAAAAGGTATAAGAATAAAGTGTTCAGGTATATTTTAATCTTTATCAAGAGAAATATCCGACTGAGAAGAAAGAAAAATGATCAAATATGAACGGATAAAAAAATTATAATATCTAATTTCATAAAAATATTCAGTAAATCAGATTTGTTGGTACAAAAAATATATTCTCAAAAAATACACAATCAAAGCTTCTTTTGATCTCAGGAAAAACTCTCAAATATTTTTGGAAAGTTCCAAAATACTGGTTTGATATAAAGTCATTTCTATTGTTTATTTTTGGAGAAGTAAAATAGGCTTAAAGATTTCTTCAAAAATTGTTGTATGTTATGTTTCGGTTTGAGAAAAGAAAATTTCCCTTTGGATATAAAAATAAATTTCATGCCGGCTTTCGTTTTGGTTTTAGATATTTTTGATAAGATTTCAGGGAAAAGTTGACTCGCCGCATCAATATAAACTGCTTAAGTTTGTTCGTGATGATTCGATAAGAACAAAACATTCTTTTAAAGCTTGGAAGTACGCTATGCTTGTGTGATCGATTTCAAAGTCTGTCAGGAAAATGAATTATTATGTGCTTAAAATCATATAACTGCAGAAATTTGAGAGAAGCATCGCAGTTGATTAATGTACTCTTGCTTGAAAAAAATCTCCAAATAATTTGAATAATATTGTAATGAATCATAGAACAGAATAACTGGAAATACGTCTATTTCCAATTTATCATTATTATCATGTGAGAATATGATGTCGATTTCGTTATGTGGTTTTGAATAATTGAAGGCAACTAGATATTAAAAAAACTTATTTCTCATAGAACATGGCCCACTTCTTTCGTTCTTCATTGTTTATACTTAAAAGATCCTGGCTGTTACTTTTGTTTAGAAGTCGGCAACCCCCTCATTTTATGACATCCGGTTAAGGACAGGATGCCACAAAATTTAAACTTTACCATGTCCTTAACTCTTTCAGGACACATCAGGAAAACCTCCATCCTCGCTAGAAATCCTTTAATTTAAAAGAATCCTTAATTAAATAAATCATAAAGATTAAGTTTTACATCATAAATACTTATAATCAAGAATACTTATTAACTTATAATAAGGCGATCAATTTTCATTCACAACATTTTAATACTCCCTGCCTTTTTTATAGTTCATTCTTAATCCTCCTACTAAGTTTAACTTCTATATAACTTTTTTTTCTTCACTCATACTACGCCCTCTCGTGTTAAACTATTCAATTATTTTGTGATACAGATATTATTATAGGAGAGCATGATATTGTTTCTTTACGGGTTTTTGAATAATTGAAGGCCAGGAATAAATAAAGATCGCATAGGCAATGAGCATAAATGACAATGTTCATCATTATATTTTAAATGCATATAGTTTTTTACCCTCTTTTACCCTCTATTGTATTATTCTTATGCATGCTTCTTTGAAAGTAGATGCGTTTTTAAAATGCTGACCTTCTTTTACCGATATAGTTCTTTCAAATTGGCTTAAACTACTTAAAGGCTTAGATTAATTAAGACAAATAATGATCTAAAAATAATAATGTTTTCATATGATCACTTGAAATTTGCGATCGTGGATTTCATTTTTTTTTCTTGTTTGTTTCCTTTAGGCCCAAAAATACCACCAAACATCTACAGCATCTCCAAAAATATTTAAAAACGGAAAATTAGATTCCCTCAGTTTCCCTTAATTAGTTAATGTAATTTTCTTTTAAAAGGAACTAGAATTCTAAAAAAAAACCAAAATTCTGTCTAAATAAAATATTTCGGACTTAATTTTTTTTTCAAGCAACGTGGTTTAATATCATTAAGAAAAGTTGGTTTAAAACACGAGTTTATTATTTTTTCAGATGTTTTAATTATATTTTCTTTATATGGTAATCATTCTGCCCTTTTGCATTCTTATATTTTTACCGTATTTCGAACCGAATGTTAAGCCTTTCCGTATGCAAATTTTCGGAATATTCTCGTGTAATATTGGCCATTTTTTATGTGTTAAAATGTTTTTGTTAAATGCATGTGATCCTACATGCCGCTTGCTATATTTTGCGTTATTTATTGAAATCAAGAGTCAGAGGTTCACATCCTTTTAGTATTTTCATACAATTACTGGGGCTGAAGATTAACGAACTTTAACCACGTTTTAACTAAAAAAAATTCCAACAACAAATGTTGAAAGTTCTCGAACTGTATTTTTTTCCCATTTTCACATTAAATTTACAAACTTAACTGTTTATATTATAATAATTGCATTGAACAAGATGAATTTTACTTTATCAGTGAGTTTCTCTTAGAAAATTGTGAATGAATATTTAAATTAGGTACGGACATTGCTTGCTTTATGCTCCATTATTCAGATGGTCTCATGACCTTGAGAAAGTAATGCTCTTCTTTAAAAGGTAAATCTACCATGTTCCAGAGATGTGAAAGTTTTAGCGATGAATTCACAAAATTGGGAAAATAAAATAAAATCCGCGTTTTTTTCTCCAACAACACAACTAAAGAAAAAATAATCTTAGATAATAAAAGAGCTGTCCAATGGCGTACTTAATAAAAACCAAATAAATATCTAAATATATTAGGATAATGTTCTTACCAATTAATTTTATGTAATGGATTTATGTACAATTTTCCTCTTATTTTAAACTTTAATTAAGTTCTAGAAGTAAGTAGGAACGGGAATTATGCGGAAATTATTTTTAATTGGCTCATTCCTAATTTAGTATGATCTAACCCCCCCTTTTTTTCTATTCAAATTTCTAAAATTAGCTAGATTACATGGATTACGTTAGCTGGATTACATTACATCTAAGCAAATCAGCTGGATTATATTACATCTAAGCAAATCAGCTGGATTATATTACATCTAATCAAATTAGCTGGGTTACGTGTTTTAATATATTTAGATAATAGAATATGTAATCCAGCTAAAAATAAAATTTCTATGTTTTCTTATTGTAATTTCAGGAAATAATTTTAACAATTTTTCAAAGAATAACAAAATAATTTTTGAATAACTGTTATAAATCTTTTCTAAAATTACATTTCTAAAACGTAGCTACATCACATTCTCTAACAATAAATATAAACTTATAAAGAAATTTTATTTTTTTGTTAGAAATTTCAAGAATTGATCTTAGCAATTCTACAAATACTAATGCATTAATACTATAAATAAAACTTATAAACATATAATCACTATATAGCAAGAAATGTAATTTTTAATTTAATTGTCTTAATTAAATATAAATATAATAATCAATACATATTAATAAATTCATTATTCCCATTGAAAAATTGAATCTTTTCTTTAAAGTATCTCATAGGCAGCATTAAACAATTCATTAAAATTGAATACTCTTGTCCAAAGGTATTCGGAGAGGGATTCGCTGCTTCCTCCACAACCCCTGATGAGCAGCCCTGGAACAATTAATTACTACTCCCTCCTACCAGAGAAAGACGGTAGAATGCCTCATTGATTAGAAGGGCCTATAATGCATAATATTCCTACCACTGCGTTAATGGTCAACCATCCGTCCGAACAGCTGCGTGAGAAGGCTGCCCATTGTCATTGCAAAGTCATTGACCGCTGCCATGTAACCCCCTTTGCAATGATTTTCTACTCATTTATAAAGTAACAAATGCCAGTTTGGTCAAGGTATGCTTCCTGGAGTTTCACGAATGGGAGGTTAAATAATGTCTGAAACTTCAATGAATAAATCCAATTTCAATATGAAAGACGTAAACAGACATTGTAGAGTAATTGTTGTTATCTGAATTCAGAGGCATTTTATCACAAATGTTTCAATTGGTACATGTGAAATTATTGATTTCATTAAATTTTAGGGAAAACAAAGCGGATTATATCGAAAAGATTTTAAGTACTAAATATTCTTCATAAGTATTGAGATGGATGTATATATTTTATTAATCGAAGTAAAGTGAGGTAAAATTAGGTGAGTAGGGAGGGGTCAACAGGGTGTTAAGGCGACCACGGATCTTTAAAATGATGTTTTGTAATTTTCCCCTTAGCAATTTGAAATTTTACAGGCATTAAGAGTAACACAATAGAAGATAACACATACAATTTTAAAGCATTATATTAATTTATTTATGAGTTAGGGGGATTAATATAATTAAATTTAACATGATAAATAACGTTAATGAAATGTTCCAATTCTTATTGGAACAACGAAAGTTGTTCCAATAAGAATTGGAACATTTCATTAACGTTATTATCATGTTAAATTTAATTATATTAATCCCCCTAACGATATTAATCCCCCTAATTAATTATATTAATCCCCCTACAACGAAAGTGCTCCAATTCTTATTATTACTTACTCTAAACCTTTTGAAACAAAATTTGGGATTAATCTTGAAATTTGAGTACAAAATATTAAAATTAAGAATGTATTAACTTAAAACTACTGATTTTTTAAAAAAAAACTCTAAGAAATTTTAGTTATAAAAGTTAATTTTGATAAATCGTACTCAAACTACAAGATTAATCCCAACTTTTGTTTCAAAAAGTTAAAGAAAGTAATTAGAAAAATTAGAGCACATTCGAACAAATTTGGAGCGCCTTGAACATTTTTCATTAACGTTATTTATCCCTTTTAAATATTACATTAACCCTCCTAACTCATAAATAAATTAATATAATGTTTTAAGATTTTGTGTGTCGTCTTCTATTGTGTTACTCTTAATGCCTGTAAAATTTCAAATTGCTAAATTGAAAATTGCAAAAATTCATTTTAAAGGTCCCTGGTCGTCTTAAATATCATTATTCTAGCAAATGCACATGGAACATTTTTTAAATCAACGAACACTTGCCATAAAGTTTTTTTTTTTTTGTTTCTAAATGGTACTTGCCATGGATGCCATGGATTGCTAATGTAGTCAGTGACCTCAAGCCGAGGGAACATCTTTGGATTTTTAAACGCCAACTAGGGCCAAGAGTACTTCTTAGATACTCACGCGTTACATTCGCTTGCACAGTCCCTTATCAAAGCGGGGGAGGCCCATTCATTCATCTCACAGATAGAACAGAACAGCCAAGCCCGATAGAAGACTCGAATCCAGGACTCCCCAGAACACGAAGACACGGGATCTCTGATGTAGACAAATGTACTCTTAAATGAACTTCCCTATTTCCCCCTTTTAATATGAACGTATAAAGTTATGGTATATCGAACCACATTTGTTTTAGAAATATATTTCTGTTCGCCAGTTGCTTTTGGTTTTGTCAGTTTTAAGAGATTGAATAGTGATTAAATTTTTGATTGCTTAAGACAGCTGATTATTAATAGTGAATTGCTTGCAGTGAATTTGAAGTCAACATTTCCTATTTTAGAGTAAAGTTCTTGATAACCACTATAGGGCTTTTAAGTCTCCAAACTGTAAAACCACATTCTAATTTTTTAATGAGAGCTAGTTGTAATTAGAAGTTAATATATACAACAAACTAACTAATTGTTGTATACCAACTAAAAATAATGAACATTATATAGATACAGGAAATTATCACCTTGATTGTTTAGTGCTTAAGTCTCAAACAACTTCAAAAGCCCAGTTTATACTAACTAACAATACATTACACTCTTACAATTTCACATTCCAGAAATTTATTTAATTTAATTTTCTTGTTAGACACTTGTCATTAGAGTTAATACCATTTACACCATTACATAGTATAAACATTTTTGTAAATTTTATACCTACAAATTGTTTTAGACATTTTGATTTCATTTTTTATTATTTTAGGACCAAATGAAATTTAGCATTTAGAACTAGCTGGTTGATCAATAGTTTGGCGAGATCATTTCGGATGTTGGCGATATATAAAAAGTAATGGGTCACAGCTTCACTTGATTAATTCTTAAATATGCTCAAAGTAATTTATTTGTTTGTTACACAACATCAATGATTTGCAAACAAATTATGTTTCCTTAAATTAATTAATGTGACGGCATCATTAAACATTGGGCTTTTAAAGGTCAACAGGAAATGACTCATAAAGTTTTTGCTATGCCAAATTAT